>CM051689.1:32446609-32461609 GCA_028022725.1 Lycodopsis pacificus | reverse complement strand
TAGAAAACATGAAGAAGCTTCCTGCTGATGTCAAATGATCTAAGCTTCCTCAAGAAGAAGAGTCTTGACTGAGCCTTTTTAAAAACATCAGTGTTCTTCTTCCAGTTTAATTTACTGTCCAGATAGACCCCGAGATATTTATACGACTGGACAATTTCTGCTGACCTGCAATTGTCACTGGGGAGACCTCCTCCTTCTTCCTTCTAGAATCAATAACCAACTCTTTGGTCTTTCCAATATTTCGTTAAAAAAAAAATTTCATCACACCAGCTGACAAAAGATTCAACCTCCCGTTTGTAGGCCAGGTCGTTGCCTCGGGTACTACTACTTTGAGTTAAAAAACAACAACCTGCAACCAGATCCGCTGGTGCTCCCGTTTAACGTTAACGAGTGACCGTGTGAACTGAACCGGAACACGGTGGCGGGGTTGTATGTTTCATCACGTTACATTTTTTCCTTCTAAATCACGATACTGGTGAACGTTAACAGTCGACAAAGTTCCGCATGCAGTGGACGTTGGCCTTAACCCAGCAAGTCTGAACGGTAACCTAACGTAACTTAAACTTTAACGGAGGGAATTGAAGACGGTGTAGACCTCTTAGCGCTGATTGGCCAAGATTCGACACGTCACATCAAAGATGTTTTATTGCCAAGATCACAACATGACCTTTTCTCCTCGCCTCACTCCAATCTAAGAACAGACATGTTCACTTACAAAAGGAGAACAGCCAATAGAATCAAATGTTTTCGACTTTGACTGGCCAGATGATTTTACAGATAAGAGTTATGGTAAGTAAAGTAAGGCTTGGAGATTTGACGACACTTATGGCCATACTGCTTATGCACAGACAATGAAACGGAGCAGGAAAAATAAAGTCAGTTACACTGCATACATACCACAAACTGAAACTTTAAGGGTGTTGAGGTTTTTCCCTGCTAGGGTCCCAGTGCCTTGCTCCATTGCAAAGAGAAGTTTACATATCTTGGCAATTTGAAAGGTTTTGTCAGTTTGTCTGTAAAAGTCGCGGTGAACTCTGATGTCATGCTCCATAAACCTTGCAACTTGTTCCAGCTCTTGTTCACTGAGATCCAGGAGTTTGCAAAGTGTGGCAACCTGTTTTCTTAATTTGGTTGATCTCAGGAGTTCGGGGTTTTCGGCTTTGCTTTCCTCTGCATATTTCCGCAGACAGTCACATCCACGGATGTTTTCATCGCACCAGGTCATCGCAGGATTTTCGCAGGATTTTCACCAGGTATGCCAGCTTCTTCTCTCCATTTAATCAACAACTTGCTCAGCTCTTTCTCTAATGGTGACAGGGTTTCATAAATGTCCTCATTTATAGGATTTGTGCCTGCTTTCTTGTAGGTTTCAAAAGTCAAGCGTGATGCTTCCCCTTCACGTCGCTTGTTAAAGATAATGACCTACGCCAGAACCGCCTCGTTTAACTTCTTGTATGTTGTTAAACTCAGCTGTTGCATCAGTTCCCCCTTTGCATCATCTTCCACCATCCTGAGATGGTTCCTCAGAAGCATCACATTTTTGGTGAGCAGGATGTCATCTTGTTTGTTCCAACTCTTTTCTTTTATGGTTTGATGAGCACTGACAGGAACATGGTTCTTCCAGTTTTTTTCCAGAAGTTCACAGAATTTTTTTGCAGACTTCTCTGCCAGGTCATAATCATTCATAAGAGTCTGTCCAATCAGGACTGAATTGTGTAACATTGACAACAAGCTGAAATTTTGTTTTTTTTATCATTTATTGTTTTATTATTCGTGGACAGTAGTTTAGGTTACCAAGTTTACATTCGCACCAGCATATATGGTGTCCACAGATTTTCAAAGTTGGGTAACTTTGTACAATTTGGGAGAGTGTACACATAAACAAAAACATCAGACAGGGGAACTTGAGACAGAACGGGATAGAGGTTGATGATTGCTAAGCTAAATCAACGTTACAGTGTCATTCGTTCACTATTCCACAAAATCGGTTTGTAATGGTTTTACGTATCTCACCCACTTGTCCCAGAGTTGAATAAACCTGTTTCTCTGAAGGCGAAGGGAAAAAGTGATCCTTTCCATAACATAGATGTTGTTTACTATATCTATCCACTCCTGTATCGTGGGGGGCTCAGGAAGCAACCAGCGCCTTGTGAGTGCTTTTTTACAAGCCGTTATTAAAATCCAAACAGATATTCATCTAAATGCCCTGTTTGGAAATCAAATTTTCCTAAGAATAATGTGGAAAATTGCAGGGGCAGGTCAGTGTTAAGTATGCTTTTTAATATTTTATGAAACTCTGCCCAGAAAGGTTTTATCACTGGACACTCCCAGAATACATGCCAATGATCTGCTTCCGGAGCCCCACACCGTCTCCAACATGTAGCATCCCCTCCAGCGACGCGCGCCTTCTGCTTCGGTGTGATAAAGAAACAAATAACACACTTCCACGCAAATTCCCGCCACACGTGAGAATTGGTGCATTTCCATTGAAATTTACACACATCTAACCAGTCCTTGTTTGATATTGAGAGGTTACCTTCTCTTTCCCATTTTTCCTTAACATATCCTGCATTGTGGGACTTTTTTGTCATAAGGCCTTTATAGGATCTAGAGATAATTCCCTTATTTGAATCATTTTGGTAGGCACCGAGAAATATTCTCAGTATTGGGTCATGACGGTCCGTTTTATTTCTAATGTTATGTTCAAAATGGTTGCGTATCTGGAGGTGTCTATAAAAATCAGATTTTTCAAGAGAATATTTTTACCTCATGTGTTCAAAGTCCTTTAGTTGTCCCTTTTCTGTCAGAGAATAGAATGTTATACCTTTTGGGATCCAGGATTTAAATCTATGATCCATTTCATTTGGTTTGAACCCCGCATCACAGGCACACCATTGAAGTATTTGTAGTTTTTGATCTAGTTTATATTTTCCTTTTATCAAGTTCCAGATTTTTAAGTGGAATTTGATCCATGGATTTTGTAAATTGTCTTTAAGTTTTCCCAAGTTTTTGTGGGCCAATACTGCATGAATTGGGGGATTGTTCATAATAGAGAGTTCAATATCTTTCCATCTGGCACAATAAACTGGGGTACACATGTTAATTAAGGGTTTAATCTGGACAGCATAGAAGTAATCTTTAAAATTTTGGGTAGACCCATTCCTCCTTCCTCTTTTGTGAGTTGTAGAGTTTAAAATTGAATCCTTGGTTTTTTCCCTTGCCAAATAAATCTGGAAAGGATTTTATCCAATTTGGAGAATTGTTTTGGGGGAATTTCTATAGGAAGTGCTTGAAATAAGAACAGACATCGTGGGAGAATATTGATTTTTACAGAGTCAATTCTATGGCTTAGTTGTCACAGCTCTGTCACTTCTATCCACCTTTCACTCACCTAATTAGGTCATTCAGTGCACCTGCCAGTCACACTCACCTCATCAGCTCATCACTCTCACCTGCTCGCTCTGCCTCTTCACTATTTAAACCCCTGCCTCAGCCACACTCACTGCCAGATCGGTCTTTGCATTCATGCTCAACTTTCCCACACTCACGGACTGATTCTCTGTTGCTGACCCTGTCTGCCAGTTTATAGCCTGCATATCTACCAAATGTTTTTTGCAGGTTCATTAATTCAGAAAAGGAGTTAGAGGGGTTACTTAAATAGATCAGGATATCATCGGCATACAGGGCCACTTTGTGGTCTGATCAAACCGAACAAAGGGGCAACTGCAACATTGTATCATATTAATCCCTGAATCAGAACAAAGCAAACGAACTGAAGGTGTGACCCTGAAACACTGCAACAAAGTTTCAATAACTTTCAGTTTCACAAGGCGTCACTTTTAAAGAGCAATACGGATGGCGAGCACACACGCACAGGCTCAGAGGCAGATTATCACATTTAATTTACAATTAATGACGACTAATGTAGCCAGGATGTCTTCGGACAAAGAATCGATGCGGCGCGACACAGTGTTGTTGGACGCGGGATCACGGCCAACTTGTTTGCTTCTCTCTCCCCAATCATACATTCCACCATGTCTCTGGCAGCTGGCAAGCACACGTCTTCGGCGATTGTGTGCGGTAACTGACCAGATATGAAGCCCGTACGTAGTGCGTCATTTATAGACCCAACACATGAATGAGACTGCAGTTGTTTTGGGCTGTTTTGTAACTCCAATTTTGATTTAAAATATGTAAGGGGCTTTTGACTTGCACTGGCATGCTTGGTGTTCAGGTGGCGACGTAAATAAAAGGGCTTCAGACTGTTAGCCAGAACCTCACTGCACACCACGCACTGTGGCTTTGGGGAATCTGCGTTGCCAATCCAAGTGTGTGTGGATCCCCTCGCGGGACCTCTCCCCCGTTCGGCTGGCACCGGCCGGGCGCATTTCCCCCGTGGCGGTGCGCTGCGACCGGTTCTAGGTCGGCTTGGAAAGGCTCGGGGCGAAGGGAAATTTTATAATTCATGTTTTTATTTTGTGAAAAATCCCACTTTTTAAATTAAAATTACATTTTTTCTTTTAATATTATTACACCATCAGACCACCATTACACTTTTCCTCTCGCGCACCCCCTAGAGCAGTGGTTCTCAACTAGTCTGGCTGCGGGACCCACCATCACCCCTCAATGACAAGCCGGGACTTTTATCTATCTATCTATCTATCTATCTATCTATCTATCTATCTATCTATCTATCTATCTATCTATCTATCTATCTATCAGAAGTCTAGTAGTAGTAATGTCTCTGTGTAGTAAACAACTGTCAAATCAAATAAAGAAAGTACACATCAATTATATTTTAACAAATATTAATTGAATATTAAATATTGGGATGGATGGGATGGATTATAAATAATACATGTTCTTCTCATTTCAAGTAAAATAACGGCTGGATTAAAAAATAAATTACTTAACGAAATTCAATTTAGAAAACTTATTTTCACTGAATTGCCCTGCAGCTTTAAATTCAGTTCATTCAGGATGAAGTGAAAAAGCCACAATATTGTATTTTTCTCACCTTCTAAAAAGAGAAATTAGTGTTTGAAGAATTCACCTCTATGAGTCTGTCCAGTCAGAGTCTAATGACTCTGGTCTCTCTGGACATTTCTCTCTGTTGGAGATCGTCTTATGATTTGACTTTCACAACCCACACAACAGTTCTGCTCTGCTCTCTGTATCCTCGTCTCTCCCCGTGTGTCACGGTGTTTGTACATCTCACTCAAGTCAGGAAACTTGTCAGAATACTCATATATATTCACGTGATATGATTCACAACGCATGGGTCGGTGTTTTTCCTGCACCGCTGAACAAGTCCCGTAAATGCTGGAATAATTCCGCTGCATAAAAAAATGCCCTTCAAAATAAAATTTATTTTCTTTTTAAAATTTATTTTCTTTTGTCAGGCAAAGGCCCGCGACCCACTGAAAACGGGTCCGCGACCTACCAGTTGAGAATCACTGCCCTAGAGGCAGCTCGCGCGCACCACACTTTGGGGAATCCCTGCTCTAGTCTAATGGTCTCTGAGAGAAAGCCATTTACTTTTATCCAGGCCGATGGTTTAGCATATAATGTACGAATGCCTTTAATAAAATTGCTGTGCATGCCAAATCTTTCAAGGACTTTATATAAGAAAGGCCAGCTCAGCATCCAGACTGACTAGGTAGGCTTCAAGATTATTCTGTTTGATGTGGTTTAGTATGTGCAGCGATCGCCTGATATCGTGAGATAAAGCCGGTCTGGTCATTGTGTATAAGTTGAGGATGGATCTTTTCCAGTCTTTTGGCCAGGATGGCTGTGTATAATTTGTAGTCAACATTCAGCCCTGAAATTGGTCTATAAAATCCACATTCTAGTTTATCTTTTCCTTCTTTGTGGATAACAGAGATCACTGCCTCGCTCCAAGATGGGAGGCATTTTTTTTTCAGATTTTAAAGTTACATTGCAGGCTCTAAGAAGGCTTAGTAATAACTCAAATCGAAATGCCTTGTACCATTCTGAAGGGAGGCCATCCGGACCGGGTGACTTATTCGCTTTAAGCCTGGAGATGGCGCTGTTTAGTTCTGTCTCTGTGTTATGCCCCCTGACTTAACGATGCCTCTTTTCTGGCAGAGAGCTCTGTCTGTCTTTCAGGTCTGCCACGCCCCCTGACGATCACTGAAGCACCCACACCTGAGAGTCCTCATCTCGTCTGTGGAGCTGCATATAAACCCCCGAATCCAGTGTTCCTGGGCCTCTCGTTTGTTCACTCTGGGCCTGTGGTGCTGTGGGTTGGCTGCTACTGCTACAAGAGCATTTGTGCTGCTCTACCTGGGTTTTTCCAAACTTGGTGGAAGTTTGTAGGGGTTCGCTGCCTTTTTATTTTGTAAAGGTTTTTGACTAGAACTTGGGAGTTCAGTAGTGATGGTGAGATGAAGCCTCATGAGGCATCGAACCACTTCAGCCAATTGGTTCGAGAAAGGGTTCATTTCTCGAAGCTTCATGTGCTCACGAAACCACCTACTGGCAAAGTGTATAATCACAGGCAGCTGCATCTGAACCACATAATGTGATTCATTGAATTTTTGTGTGTTATGGCTGTTGGGAATGACTATGAATTACAAAAATGTATTGCCAAATAATTTCTGTACATAAATTATCACATATGTGCATAATACATTTTTTGAATGTATTCTGTGTAAATTTTCCCAAAATGGTAGTATCATATGATATGGCAGGTTGTGTAATAATGTTATTATGTCACTTTAGGAAAATGGCATGGGCTTAAGCAGGCAGAGGACAGTGAAAGTGCTTGTGGAACTAGGAAGAGGGGACTGAATATGCTTGTGTAACAGTGATGTACAGGACAGGGGACATTTTATTCATTTTTATTCAGAAATAAGTTTCTCAACAGTTTTTGGTTTTAAACGATTCCTTTTTTTTGACACAACCTCTCCGGCCTTTGAAAACACCCTTTCACAGGGTACAGAAGATGCTGGTGTGCACAAAAACGCAAGACCAAGTCTATATACATTTTGATACAGGAATTTTTGCCTCTCCCAGTACTCCAGAGGGTTTTCCAGCCTGCTTATATTTGGCTCGGAAAGGTAGCGCTGGACCTCCACAGTGGCATCTGCTGTTACATTTTGAGTCTTCCGTGCCTCCATGACGCTGGTGTCTAAACGATGCCACAGTTTGCTACCTAAGAGGAAACCACAGATCATGTTACTCAGTGTTCTCATCGGAATAATTGATCTCAAAATGTAAAATAATAGATTACCTCCTGTGACATCATGAGAGGTGGAAGCCTGGGGGATTTCCTCTCTGCTTTGTTTTGACCGTATAATGGTGGCACACTCTGGAGTCAGTCGTTTTATTGCTTCGGTGGCGCTTGTTTGGCTGAAAAATCCTATTACTTTAAATCGGGGGTCCAGGAGGGTAGCAAGAGACATGATGCTCATCGACTGCAAAGTGTACAGCTTCTCCCGGAGTTGCCTGATGAGCTGGTTTCCCATTTCCAATGCTGCTGCAGGTGCCGGCTTTGTTATTCCCTCCTGAAGGGTGTGCTCCAGCATCTTCACGAGGGGGACAACTTTGGAGGCAGACACATTTTCCTCTGCCGACAGCTCTACAGTGGAATCATAGAAGGTAGACTGCAAAGAAAGGCACCCTCCAACAATGTTGAACTCTTCTGCTGTTAGGAAGGGGACGTCATGTTGTAACCCAGCTAACTCTGCTCCTGCTGGCTCCCTTTGCTCCACCAAACGTTGCAGCATCAAATATGTGCTGTTCCATCTGGTCTCCACTTCTTGCATTAGCTTCATGTTTGCCATCCCCAGATGAAATTGCACTTGTGTAAGCTTCTCCTTTTTAAAGATACAGATGAGTAGGCCATTAAATGACTGCAGTAGGAACACAAACTATTAGCGTTATTAGAAATTGGAATAAAAGGAAAGAGCATACCTTAGCAGTGGTGCTGCTTCTAAAGAACCACCAACCATATTGGGAGCACCATCAGTGACCATGTCACCTTATTAGCGATTCCCCATTCCTCCATCAGGGAGGCTTTCACACGAGCTATATTTTCAGCAGTGTGTGTGATTGGGGGAATGCCTGTGCTCCTAACAGCACTGAACTGAGTGTGGTTTTCTCACCCACAAAATGGCATGTTACAGCCAGGTAGGCATCCATATTGATGGATGTCCACATGTCAGAAGTAAGGCTAACAGCAGCCACCTTTTCCACTTTAGCCTTCTCCTTAGCTGACTCGTACTTGGCCTTCAGAGCCTAAAGGAAAAAATATATAGTGCTGAACTGTGAGACACAATAAAGTACTCATTTGTTTCATGCATGCACCCATACATACCTGCCTTGTAGGGATAACATAATTAGGATCCAGTTTGGACACAAATGCCCTGAATCCAACATCATCCACAATACTGAAGGGCTGTGTGTCCTTCACTATCATAGAGACGAGGGCTTCATCCAGCTCTTGTTTTCTGGTGGCTGGTTAAAAGAGAATAAATACAGTGTCTGTTACCTGTCTTTATTTGCACAATAAACAAAAGTGAACAGGGAAAAATTGTGATGGTGCATTTGTAATATTGTAATGACTTACCATGGCTGGGTGAAGCTCCAGTTTCCTCCTTATTGTCATGCAGGGCACGGTAATGCCTTAGCATGGATGAGGTGTTATTGTACCCCAACTCCTTGGAGCACAATAAACACCTCACCTTTGAATAAAATAAGAAACTGAAAAATACAGTTCTTGATAAGCAAACCTAATGTGTCTGAAATAGAGTTAGATGTAGCTTACCTTATTAGGAGTTATCAAATCAAAGTGTTCCCACACAGGGGAAATCTTCCTCTTCCTAGCTGGCTCCATCTTATCACCTATCCTTCTCTCCTAACTCTCCAAACTATCTCTCTCTCTCTCTAAACTATATAAACGCTATCCAAACTCTCAACTGACCGCAACTCTCCACCAACAACCCACATTTTGAATGGAGCCTGAGGGGTTTATATTGCTGTCAAACCTCCTGGCAAAATCTGTACCACTTCCCGAAGCAGTCACGTGGTGCAGCGAGGCTTCGGACGTCATCATTTTTGGCTCCTCCCCTAAATGAAGCAAGCCTCGATACGCGCTTCGAGGAAACGCCCCCTCCATTACTCGACACACTCTTCGAAGCGTAGGCACATCTATATTTGTAGGGGTTCGCTGCCTTTTTATTTTGTAAACGTTTTTGACTAGAACTAGGGAGTTCAGTATTGTTTGGTCGTAGTTCAGCTGATCTCTTCTTTTCCAGTTAGCATGGGGGTTTTGTTTATTATGTTTGCCTTAAACACTGACGGCTACGCTTCCTTATTTAGTTTGTTTTGTTTCTGTTCATCCATAAGGTTAATAAATGTGTCTAATTGCCGCTGCCTTATCCTCTTGGTTTTTGGTAAACTTTTGCCAAGGTTTTCTATCACCTTTTTGTTACTTCCTGTGTACCCCTAGGCACACTATATAGGCCGTAACACTGTTACCGCTGCTGTTTATCTGATTTTGTTCTTCTGATAAATTGAGGAATTCGCTAATTTGTTGCTCGCCCTCTAGTTGTGGTTCTGTATAAAGAGATTTGTAGTACTTTTTTAAAACTCATTTTGTAATTAATCTTGCTTATAATGTATAGTTTTAGAAACCGGATCTCTTATTTTGTATATTGTGCTATCCGCTCTGTGTTTCTGCAGCTTCCTCGCCAGAAGTTGTTGGTTTTTGAGCCTGACTCATAATTTCTATTTTGTAAATATCATCCTGCGAGTGTTTATTTCGTTCCTAACTTTCTTAATTTTTGTTGCTAAATTTGTGTCTTGTTCTCTTATGCTGCATCTCGAGATCCTTTAATTCTTTATTAATAAGGTTTAGTAGTCGTGATTGTTTTTCTTTCTTCTCATGGGCACAGAAAGATACGATTCTCCCCCTGATGACTGCTATTGAGGCGTCCCATACTATAGCTGAATCAACCTCCCCGTTATCATTTTCTTCCAGAAACACTTCTTTCCTCTCTCATTTGGGTCTTATATTGCGGGTTGTTTAAGATACTTGTGTTTAACCTCCACAGTGTTTTTCCTCCCTTATCGCTAACATGCACCGTGCAGGACAGAGGTGCATGATCAGATAAATCAATACTTCCAATAGCACGGCTATGCATTCTATGGCGATCTCTCTTTGAATGTATAATCACGGCCTGATGGGTAAAAATCTCTCCATAGGTCTAATATGCCCACACTGAAAAAAAAAATAAGTAACATTTACTTGAAAAAAGCTAGGTAACAATTTGCACACAGAAATTCTGAGTAATATTTACTCAGGAATTCTCAAGTTAAGTTTACTTTTAAGAACTGTTTTATCCAAAATATTCAAGTAAATTTTACTTAAATGATTTCCTTAAGACATAAAATGTACTTAGCCTTTGTTCGTAATCTTTACTCATGCTACCGTTGCATCCAATTACAAACCCATGTAAAAATGTTTGGCTGTTTCAGGGTTATTTAACTAGCTTTTCTTTCCTTTTTTTAATGA
Source organism: Lycodopsis pacificus (assembly GCA_028022725.1). Lineage (NCBI taxonomy): Eukaryota > Metazoa > Chordata > Actinopteri > Perciformes > Zoarcidae > Lycodopsis > Lycodopsis pacificus. The sequence goes on along the minus strand of CM051689.1, from coordinate 32,451,069 downwards.
GAAATATTAAGTAATAAGTCTTCTATTTACCACTATTCAAATATGATTTTTTTTGCATTTATTAATCGGGGCTACTTCTATTTAATACTATTGTCTTAACATAAGGCTTCAACAAAACATGAAACCACTTCTTTTAAATAACAGCGCCTTTACTTGTCATTTGACATGCATACAAACATACAACCAATACCAATATATAAAATGTGGTTGACATTGGTACAAAACGTTAAGAAATCAGTGATGCCAACAAGACATTAACAAACATGTTGAGAGATCTCTCAGTTTACTTTTAACATAGAAGCCAGTGAGGAGATCCTTATAAAATGTTCAATGACCCGCCAAAGTGCAAAATCTTATCAAAAAACATAAGTATAATCACTAACATCACTTGCTTTCGCTGTTTTTAAAAGGGGAACTCCTTCAACAATTGCAACAATTCAGTTTTCAGTGTCCGACGGGTACTTGTACAGTTATAGGCAAGGCAAGTTTATTTGTACAGCACATTTCAACAACAAGGTAATTCAAAGTGCTTCACATAAAACCATTAAAAGCATCAAAACATAAGGCAAAAGAAAAGGAGATTTAAGAACATTCATTAAAGTGTAAGAAATAAAATGCAGTAGTAAAATGCAGAAAATTGATTAATATAATTTGAATGTGGTTCAATTAAAGGCAGCAGCAAACAGAAAAGTCTTCAATCTTGATTTAAATGAACTGAGGGTCTCAGCAGACCTGCAGCTTTCTGGGACTTTGTTCCAGATATGTGGAGCAGAAAAACTGAACGCTGCTTCTCCATGTTTAGTTCTGACTCTGGGAACAGAAAGTAGACCGGTCCCAGACGACCTGAGGGGTCGGGATGGTTCATAAGGTAGCAGCAGATCAAAGATGTATTTTGGCCCTAAACCATTCAGTGCTTTATAAACCAAGGATTTTAAAGTCAATTCTTTGTTGGACAGGAAGCCAGTGCAAAGACATTAGAACTGGGGTGATGTGATCCACCCTCCTGGTCTTAGTGAGGACTCAAGCTGCAGCGTTCTGAATCAGCTGCAGCTTTCTGACGGACTTTTTACAGAGACCTGTAAACACACCGTTACAGTAGTCCAGTCTGCTGAAGATAAGTGCGTGGACAAGTTTTTCCAAATCCTGTTGAGACATAAGTCCTCTAATCCTTGATATATTCTTCAGGTGATAGTAGGCTGATTTTGCAATTGTCTTGATATGGCTGTTCAGGTTGAGGTCTGAATCCATAACTACACCTAGATTTCTGGCTTGGTTTGTGAGTTTTAACATCAGTGATTGAAGCTGAGCGGTGATTTTCAATTGTTCGTCCTTGGTACCAAAAACAATTACTTCTGTTTTATCTTTGTTTAATTGAAGAAAATTCTAGCACATCCAGTTGTTTTGTTCAATGCAGTTACCCAGCCCTTGTACGGGATTATAGTCCCCTGGTGACATAGTTATGTAGATTTGTGTGTCGTCTGCATAATTATGATAACATAGTTATACTAGTTTCTTGTGCAAGGCCGTGACTTTGGGAGACATCTTCAGGACATCAAGCTGAAGAAAGAGCTTCTGAAACACTTCAAAAGTGTATTTCAACTTTGGTAGGTAACTCAAGTTCATTGCATAGATGAAGCCCATGAGAAGAAGGCACGCCTTTGCCACACTTTCACAGTCATGACTATCAACACATCTTCCTGTGTTGCACCTCCATTGATGACCAGGACCTTCATGACATATTGCGCAACGTCCTCTTCAATGGCATCTTTGGCGACATCCTGTCAAAAAAATCGTGAATCAGAGGTCAACAAACTACACATATTTTATAAAAAGTTTCTGAATATGTAGGTTGAAGTTGCCAATTAATAGTATACAGATACAATAATGCAAAATAATTAAGATGCTCACAGAAAGACATTGGATAAATGCCAGGTAAGTGTTTAGGGAACTATTGATGACAACTACTTCAAACTTCCTTAAGTGTCTGCCAAGATGCTCAAAATATTGCCTCTCTGAATTAAAAAAAACCAGAAGAGCACAGCAGACAACTGAATGAAAGAACTTCTCTTCGTGTCACCAACTCCACATGTTGTCGAGACAAATGGGTCCGGAGGGCATTAAATGTTTTGAACGAACAAGGGCAATCTGTGTGAAGACAAGGGACTGATTGGCTGCGGCCACCATTTCCGTGTTTTAATAATCCAATCCTTTTACATGATTCAAAGCTACATATTTTACACATCCATCTCATGTTGTAGCACCTGGAAAATAAATTAAACTTGTAAACCTCTCAAAACTAAACCATGTTACTGTAACTAAAGATATGTCACTTTAAACCTATAACAGTACTAATATGACTTTACCTTGAGTATCTTTAGACAAACTTGCTCAGTGTCAACGTCCTTTTTAATATTCTATGAAATGTAGAGAACAATTATATTAGAACACGCAACAGTAAATCTGAATTTGGCTTACTGTATTTTCCGGACTAACTGTGCAGCTTATGTATGGATTTTTTCGTAGCTTTGCACCGCGAACACATTTAACATAAACATGGATGAAGTACCTTTGATGTTTGACCTACCTCTCACTAGGACTGTTAACAAAAAAGGCTGAACGGCAAGATGCTTTTAACAGTACTAAAGTTGTCTTCTTCTCTGAACATAACATGTCCGACTCGCTAGCTTCTAGGCTAATTTTAACATTACCGCCAATGGGGAAATGCTAACCGCGATTAGCATTAGCGAATATAATATCTTCGTATATCTTTTCATGCAGACATACTTACATTACAGACTAAGGTCTCTCAAGGCTACCAAACTGAAGAAGAAAAACTAAGCAGCGTGTCTAACAGCTACACAGCTACAGCTACCTAAGCTACAGCTACAGCTGTTAACTTACGAGCAACAGTTAGTCGACAACAGTTAGTCGACTGTGTCGAGTTCGCGACTCTTCAGTGTTCACAACTCAAACACCGATTTGACCGGAGGCTCAACAGCAACGTAGAACATTAATTAAACATAACATACCCCAATGGCTCCCGTCTATGAAGTTCCTCTCCTCAGGTGAAACCCAGCCTTCCTTCATCAGGTTCTACCATTCCGTTGTCTCGTTGAAGAAAGGAGCGCGAATTCTCGTCTGACGTCACCCCCTGACTACGCGCTAGGTTGCCAGGTTTCACTAGTTTTACCCAAGTACAATTTACTTTGTTGTGTCAGGTTATACATTAAATACAGTGGTTTAGTAGATATTACTTGGTGTGAATGACACAATTTACTTATAAAAAGGAGGATACATAATTACAAACAAACACCAAGTAACACATTAAGTACCGTACGTTCCGGACTATAGAGCGCACCGGTATATACGCCGCACCAGCTGCGTACAAATAATTTGTACACAGATTAGCCGCACTGGTCAATAAGCCACAGTTGTCGCCGCTGGTGTCCCCGTTGAACAGCAAGATGCTTTTAACAGTACTAAAGTTGTCTTCTTCTCTGAACATCATAACATGTGGTTAGCTTCTAAGCTAATTTGACTAGCGAGTCGGACATGAAGTGGTGCGTTCAAGGACCGAAATGCAGGACAGGACAGCATCAGGACAGCAGAGTTGGATTGCAAGCCAAGATGATTTATTTCTCTCACTCAAAAACACACACGCAGGATCGCTATTGATCGCCCTCCTGTGAAGTCCTCTTCTTCAGTGTCTGAAGACTCCACTTCTTGCAGTCCATGTTTCGTCTGCACCATCAGTGTCACTTTGCTCTGTCTGCCAGTGGATCCTAACAGCTCGGATCGTAACAGCTATTAACAGTGTGAAAGAATCTACCATAAGCAACGGGTTCCGAAAGGCTGGGATACCACCAGAGTAAGGGGACAGCGTAATGAGTGTTTTTGTGTGCGTGTTTTTGAGTGAGAGAAATAAATCATGTTGTCCGGAGTCCTTGAACACACCACTTCATTCGGTATAACAACGACTGGCTGAGATAAAACTATGAAACACATATTACTCGCATGCTGTGGGGTGGTGGGGGGGGGGTACAGTTAGGACAATGTTTAGAAAAGTGTTTCATTCAGCGTGTTGTTCAAAGCATTTGTCACGGAGAAAAATACCGGAAATAGTCCAGACATATTAAAATAAAAGTCCACGCAACATCATCATACCAGCCATTGTAAACACAATTATACACGAACTAAGATCATCTTCCCATCATCATCAATCTTCTAGATATCTTCCAGATATGATCTTAGTTCATGTATACGGTAATTGTGTTTACAATGGCTGTTGCGCGGACTTTTTTTTCGGACTTGTATTTTAATATGTCTGGACTATTTCCGGTATTTTTCTCCGTGACAAATGCTTTCAAACACTTTTCTAAACATTGTCCTAACTGTACCCCCCCCCCCCCCCCCCCCCCACAGCATGCGAGTAATGTGTGTTTTTATAGTCTGCTTTATCT
>CM051689.1:32429109-32439109 GCA_028022725.1 Lycodopsis pacificus | reverse complement strand
AAGACAAGAAGCAGGTGAGGGGAATGCAGTGGTTACTGGTTCAACTCCTAGACAGGACTGGAGTCCGTCGGCGGAGCAGTCGTAGGTTGGCTACGTGGTGTTATGAATAGGAGGGAATCAGTTTAGTCTGTCTGCTGGATCTATTAGTACATGATGTGTGCGTCTATCTCTCTCTAATCGGTAGATTTAGAGCGAGTCCTGTGTCTAAGTTTTAGAAACTATCGATGTTGGAGTTGCGTTGCTAAGACTATAGGCCAGGTGTACCTGTGAAGGTTGCATAACAGTAGTGGTAGCAGATTTACAGATCTTGATAACACGGCTAGTGTGACCAGCTAGGCTGGGGTTTTCGCTGCTCAAGCTGTTGACAGCTGAGCCTTCTCGGATGAGGTCCTGGGATAAATCTGACTGCTATGGCCTAGGTTATGTCTTCTTTGGTTACTTCTGGTAGAGTCTATAAAGCATGCAAAGGGTTGTTATGAGAGTGGAGCATCAGGTTACAGTTACAATGAACGTTTTTCAGGTCATGCAACTGTTCTGGTTCAAGTTGGATGTGTTAGCAGTTAGTGCATGTCTACAGGGTGAGTTGAGGCATGCAGCTAAATGTTAGTAGTCAATAAGTAAGCCGCCATTCGGCCGGTTGGTTTCGACACTGGCAAGATTAGAGTGTACTTCCTGTGAAGGGCATCTCTCTAAGTTTCTGTTGACAGAGCCCACCCCCCTCGTGCTGTTCAAGTGGCGAGGGTGCATACCCCCCAGGTTACCGTCAGCACTCAGGGAAACGTCGCGAACAGTTTCACTCTGGAGTGTGTCATGGCAGGCTGGTGATATCTCCCTCCCCCCACCCTCCTAATTAGAGATGGAGACAGGTCCGGCGCACAAGTCAAGTTCAGTTACCTACGGCACTGGCTACTTGACAGGCCCGGGCGATGACTCAGCTGAAAGAAGGCGGTGGCTTCGTGGAACAAGCTGGAGGTGGATCGTGCTGACAGAGCAGGCGAACGAGGCTTAGTTGACGAAAGATTTTACGAGCGAGGGTGCTCGAAAAGGGTGCTCGAAGGGCCTCTGAGGGTGTGGCACCCTAGAGGTGACTGCGAAAAGGTGGGGGAACACATGAGGCTCATTTCTGACCCGGAGTCGGGTAGAGCAAGAGTGTTATGACCCCCCAGTAAGACTGAAGAATATGTATAGATATATACATAACGGGCATTGCCTTTGCGGACAAGGTCGCCCAAGAAGGTGGAAGAACGAGGTGCGAAATTGGGAGTGGTCGTTTCCGGAAGTGGGCTCAGTTCTCTTCCCCCCCCTCTACCACGTCGACTTGGCAGCAGGGGGAGAGATCACTCGGCTTAGTCAGGTGGGCTGCGAGTCAGTGTTACCTGATGTTGCCCTTGAGGGCGTCTTTCACCGTCCCGTGGGTCCTTCGACCGCCACGGTCGTTTGTTCCTCGGGGGTGACCAGGGCTCGCTAGGCCAAGGCCTCTCGTCGTCTTCCAACGCTAGGTCGGGGTCGCTCGACTGTTTGATGCTCAAGACTATGTCGGTGTCATCGTGCTGATTCATCGGCCGACCGCGTGTCTCCCATGCAAGTTGCGCATATTTCCTAATCTCTGGCATGGTGAGGTTACTCGTTCTGCAGTGCATGGTAACGTCGTATCTCACATGGTCGTGGAGATTGTGCAGAAATAGCGACTTAAAGGCGTGGTCTTCTTCTAGACCTGGGGCGTTACGTCCATGGAAGTATGCAGATCTCAAGCGCCTGAAGTAGTCTCTCGGGGACTCTAGCTTTCTCTGGGAAATGGCGAAGGCGCTGAGGGTGGCAGAAGCTGGGTTGGAGTACAGGGAGTACTCCTCCCTAAGGGCGTGACAAAGGGATGAATAGCGGTCGCGGATGCTCGGCTGGAGCGTTTCCATGAAAACGTGGACGTTTCGAGTCGTGGTTTTCCACACTAGTTTGAGTTTTTCGCGCGCTGAGGGGCGTGATAAGTCGAGGAGGCAGCGATCGATCTCCCTTAGGTAGTCATCGATGCTCGAGTCGTGATTATCGTGATTGAAGCGCTCTACGTCTTTTGCAAGAGACTCAATCTGCCGGGTACGCAGGCCTCCAAGGTTGATGGGGCCTGGGCCGTCCGAGTCGTCTGAGTCTCCATACTCGCGATGGTGGTAACGACGGTCATCCTCCCTCCCTGAGGGGGATGAGGTCAGTTCTTGTCGTGCGCGTGAACTGCGTGGAGGATTGCGTTCGCCTGAGGTGGGTTTGAAGCTACCTGGGCTGGCTAGGACCTGGTGTTGGTCCTCTCTACTCCTAGTTGGGGAACGCAGTTTGTCGAGATGCAAGATGGGTCGGCTCTCGGGGAATGAGGGACCTGAGAACAAGAAATGACTGGGCTGAGGGGCTCGATAGGAGGTAGCGGTACCTACCGGGGCTGCTGGAGCACCTTGAAGCGCTTTCAGTTTGTCATTACTCTCTAACGCTTTAGATAGTTCTAGGTTGACCTCTCTGAGGTCACTGCGCAAACTACTATTTTCTAACTGGAGGGCTCTACAGTCGTGTGACAACTCCTGAACCTCTGTTCGGAGTGTGCAGATCTCGCGTTGCTGCTCGTCGCTCTGTGCTCGGGTGCGGGCAGCTTGCAGCTGCATTTTCTGATGATAGATGAGCAGTATTTCGCCGATTACTTCCTGAATCAGGCGCTCTCGCTTACCTGATGGGTTATTTACATAAGCCACCAGCTGCTCTAACTGCTCGTCGCATAGGACAGCAGTGTATTTCGCAAAGTACTCTCTTTCGCTTGCTGAGAGTCTGAGGACATCAGCCACCGCATCTCGCAATGCGGTGTCTTCTGGAGCTACAGCTCCAGGAATGGGGGATTGCTCGTCGGTCATTCTCTCTAATGAGCGCGGCTCCCAATGGTTGTTAATTCCCTAGTGTTAGAACGGAAACTGTTAGTGTTTACGGTTCTCAGTGAAATGTCTAGTTCTGCGTTGAACTGATTTCTACTGTTAGGTGTTAGTTACTGTTAGTGTTACTATTCATGCAGGCGCACAGTGAAACGTGTAGCTCTCTGACTTCCGTTTCTACTGCTGCTGCTCTGAGGGTATCACTACTGCTTTGCAGCCAGAGGTGCGAAAATGCTAATGTGGTTTAGCACTTTGGGCCTGTGACAGCTGTGTGTACTGCTTTGAGGGGATTTAAGAAAAACAAGCAAAGTATTGGTATTACAAACTAAACGATCAAATCTACTACACAGCTGGCTGTTAGTTTACGAAATGAAACGAATAATTAAACCTGGAAAGGAAATTAAAGTTCAATTAAAATTAAGATTAAAAATCAACAATTAAAATCAAAAATTAACTTACAATAAGAAAATATTTTGAAGATCAAAGCCTACCTATTTTGGGAAATAAGTTTCATGACTGTGGATCATTCAAAAGAGGAAAAAAAACATAATTTTTCGAAAAAAAAAAATATTTTTTTGAAAATTAATATTTCAAAATTATGGATTAATGTGTATATATATTGTAATAACTGTAATAACGTAGCCTCACACGGGGCACCACTTTGTTGGGATCAATAGGGGCTGGTGTTTGAGTTATCAGCTTTAAGAAACTGAATTCTTGACATCAATAGAATTATTAATGTGAATAACAATTATTAATGATTATTAATAATAACGGGGCACCACCCTGCGAACAGGGACCGATAACCAAACGATAAAACTAAGTCTCATAATTAGTAGTCACTCATCAGTGACAGTGAAGGTTTGAATCCGAGCGCAGGCTACAACATACAGATCATCACATACATATGCACCATTAATCACAGACGACTGCTCTTTAAAGTATACTAGAGTTTATTAAATTAGAATAATAAAAGATCAGATCAATTAATATCGCAATCAACAAACGCCATTGTACAATCTTATGTACCTAATATCTAAAGAAATGAAATAAAAGAGGAGGAGGGTGTGTATATAAGTATGTGTGTATGTGTATGTGTGTGTGTGTGTCTGTGTATAAAAGGAAGGGGGGTGAGGGCCCTTAACACTCACAGTCCAAGACTACAAAGATGGCCGCTGGCCACCAAGCAGAAGGGGGTGAGACTGTGGGTTAAAAGGGGAAGGGCTTAAGGTATTACCGCTGAACACCACCAGATGGCGTAGTCGAGGGACTTAGACAAACTGGGGGGGGGGGGGTGAACCTTAAGATGCTACCGTGACCCACCACTAGATGGCCTAGTCGAGTGACTTGGGCAAACTGGCGGAGGAGAGGGGGGGGGTCGCTGTGTGTGAGCACGTGTGAGAGAGAGAGAGGGTCAGAGAGAGAGGGGGTCACCTCCTGCTGTGTTGGCAGGAGGGTGAGCCAAGAAAAGGTGGAGAGAAATTGTAAGTCAACATAAATCAAACTTCTGCTGCGATATCCTGAGGAGCATAAGTACGTTATTCTCTCATGCATAAGCATACCGTTGTCGTCTTGAACTGTCGGCAGCTTACACAGTGATGAACACGGCCCTCCGCTCACTCACAGAGTCGAGTTAATGAAGAGAGAAATATCCCACAAAGTTGAATACAAATGAATGAAAATAATCCCAAAGAAAACAGTCAATGCAGTTAATACACAATACAAACGGAGCTTCTCTGGTCCGTGATGTTTGTGTATTTACCTCCGTATACTGCGACGGTGTCTTTAACGCGAACAGAATACGGGCAATGCACAGTGGAGCGGAGCTGGGGCCCGCTGAGTGTTGCGCAATACCTTGATATTACGCAATAGTAACGAAACACACAAAAACACGGGAATATCAACATATACATGAATTAACTTGAATGAACTTTAAGTTAATTTAAGCTAAGCTAGCCCAGATGCACAATGAACTTACGTTGGAGACGCTTCTTTGTGGCGGGGAGAGTGGCCGCTGAGAATCGTGCTTTCTTTGTCCTGAAGGAAAAAGTGGGGCTGCTTGAAGATCAGCGCGGCTGTTTAAGCGGCGGCTGTTTCGGTCCGTTGACGCGGCTCGTTCTGGAGCTGGCGCTGGACGTGATCAATCCTCGCTGCAGAGAGGATGATTTAACATCGGATTGAGACGCTGTGGTCCGTACGTCTCATCGGAAATCTTCGGGAAGGAGCGAGTTTTTCAGCTGCTGCTTTGCCGGAATGTGCACAAAAAGAAAACAACACGGGGAGGAATCGTGGAAGAGATTCGTCCCGGTGCAGTGAGAGGGCCTTGACTCAAAAAGAAAAACACTGCTACTTCGGCCAGCGAAGATAGCGTTGTGACCTGACAGGGTTTGCAGGCCTTCGTCGACAGCGCGATGCTGGCGGGGGGGAGAAAGCTGATGCGTCTCCTTGCGTCCCAGGGACGGATGTCCAGGTTGAAGAACAGCGATTGCTCCCTTGCTCGACCGAGGTCGAAGGGAGAAAGAGTGGAGGTGTGAACTGCAGTCAGTTTTGTTGAACAGCGGCTGAACCACAGGGGTCCTGGTGCTGTCTTGGCTCTCGGCCAATGAGGTTGCAGCGGTGCATTCAGGTGACTTCAGGAACCATAGTTTTTTGGGGGGGGGGGGAATTCACACCCTAATGTGAAAGTCCTTCAGAGGGGGTTTGGTGCTCATCAAACCACAATCAGGATGAAACCTTTGCTTGCAAAAGGGAAGGCCTGATTTTCTTTGTTCACAGCACATGTGCAGCCATATGCTCAGACCCCAACATCCCCCCTTTGCTCTGAAGAGCGGGATGCAGGTTACGGTCTTTAGAGCAAACCCAGGGCTGGCACGTGCATCCATGTGTTGGGGAAACCTGAAGAGGTGAGACAGTCCAAGTATTCCTGAGACCAAAAGCAGTGGTTAAAACAGGCAGTGTTCAAGTTCATAGAGTTCAAGGTTCATAGCGTTCAAGTTCATGGTGTTCATGTTCAGAGTTCATTGGCATCTGGGCAGATGACTTTAACTACTTTTACCTACATCTACTATCATACACAATTCAAATCATAGGTGAGCAAAACATTATTCCCAAATAATTCAATCGCTATTATGATGTCGTGATAATCTAGCATTGCGGCATAGTGTCAAAGAAAGTAACAACCCAAATAAAACAAAACAAAACACAAAAGAGATAGAAGGAAAGAATAGAAAGACAAGAAGCAGGTGAGGGGAATGCAGTGGTTACTGGTTCAACTCCTAGACAGGACTGGAGTCCGTCGGCGGAGCAGTCGTAGGTTGGCTACGTGGTGTTATGAATAGGAGGGAATCAGTTTAGTCTGTCTGCTGGATCTATTAGTACATGATGTGTGCGTCTATCTCTCTCTAATCGGTAGATTTAGAGCGAGTCCTGTGTCTAAGTTTTAGAAACTATCGATGTTGGAGTTGCGTTGCTAAGACTATAGGCCAGGTGTACCTGTGAAGGTTGCATAACAGTAGTGGTAGCAGATTTACAGATCTTGATAACACGGCTAGTGTGACCAGCTAGGCTGGGGTTTTCGCTGCTCAAGCTGTTGACAGCTGAGCCTTCTCGGATGAGGTCCTGGGATAAATCTGACTGCTATGGCCTAGGTTATGTCTTCTTTGGTTACTTCTGGTAGAGTCTATAAAGCATGCAAAGGGTTGTTATGAGAGTGGAGCATCAGGTTACAGTTACAATGAACGTTTTTCAGGTCATGCAACTGTTCTGGTTCAAGTTGGATGTGTTAGCAGTTAGTGCATGTCTACAGGGTGAGTTGAGGCATGCAGCTAAATGTTAGTAGTCAATAAGTAAGCCGCCATTCGGCCGGTTGGTTTCGACACTGGCAAGATTAGAGTGTACTTCCTGTGAAGGGCATCTCTCTAAGTTTCTGTTGACAGAGCCCACCCCCCTCGTGCTGTTCAAGTGGCGAGGGTGCATACCCCCCAGGTTACCGTCAGCACTCAGGGAAACGTCGCGAACAGTTTCACTCTGGAGTGTGTCATGGCAGGCTGGTGATATCTCCCTCCCCCCACCCTCCTAATTAGAGATGGAGACAGGTCCGGCGCACAAGTCAAGTTCAGTTACCTACGGCACTGGCTACTTGACAGGCCCGGGCGATGACTCAGCTGAAAGAAGGCGGTGGCTTCGTGGAACAAGCTGGAGGTGGATCGTGCTGACAGAGCAGGCGAACGAGGCTTAGTTGACGAAAGATTTTACGAGCGAGGGTGCTCGAAAAGGGTGCTCGAAGGGCCTCTGAGGGTGTGGCACCCTAGAGGTGACTGCGAAAAGGTGGGGGAACACATGAGGCTCATTTCTGACCCGGAGTCGGGTAGAGCAAGAGTGTTATGACCCCCCAGTAAGACTGAAGAATATGTATAGATATATACATAACGGGCATTGCCTTTGCGGACAAGGTCGCCCAAGAAGGTGGAAGAACGAGGTGCGAAATTGGGAGTGGTCGTTTCCGGAAGTGGGCTCAGTTCTCTTCCCCCCCCTCTACCACGTCGACTTGGCAGCAGGGGGAGAGATCACTCGGCTTAGTCAGGTGGGCTGCGAGTCAGTGTTACCTGATGTTGCCCTTGAGGGCGTCTTTCACCGTCCCGTGGGTCCTTCGACCGCCACGGTCGTTTGTTCCTCGGGGGTGACCAGGGCTCGCTAGGCCAAGGCCTCTCGTCGTCTTCCAACGCTAGGTCGGGGTCGCTCGACTGTTTGATGCTCAAGACTATGTCGGTGTCATCGTGCTGATTCATCGGCCGACCGCGTGTCTCCCATGCAAGTTGCGCATATTTCCTAATCTCTGGCATGGTGAGGTTACTCGTTCTGCAGTGCATGGTAACGTCGTATCTCACATGGTCGTGGAGATTGTGCAGAAATAGCGACTTAAAGGCGTGGTCTTCTTCTAGACCTGGGGCGTTACGTCCATGGAAGTATGCAGATCTCAAGCGCCTGAAGTAGTCTCTCGGGGACTCTAGCTTTCTCTGGGAAATGGCGAAGGCGCTGAGGGTGGCAGAAGCTGGGTTGGAGTACAGGGAGTACTCCTCCCTAAGGGCGTGACAAAGGGATGAATAGCGGTCGCGGATGCTCGGCTGGAGCGTTTCCATGAAAACGTGGACGTTTCGAGTCGTGGTTTTCCACACTAGTTTGAGTTTTTCGCGCGCTGAGGGGCGTGATAAGTCGAGGAGGCAGCGATCGATCTCCCTTAGGTAGTCATCGATGCTCGAGTCGTGATTATCGTGATTGAAGCGCTCTACGTCTTTTGCAAGAGACTCAATCTGCCGGGTACGCAGGCCTCCAAGGTTGATGGGGCCTGGGCCGTCCGAGTCGTCTGAGTCTCCATACTCGCGATGGTGGTAACGACGGTCATCCTCCCTCCCTGAGGGGGATGAGGTCAGTTCTTGTCGTGCGCGTGAACTGCGTGGAGGATTGCGTTCGCCTGAGGTGGGTTTGAAGCTACCTGGGCTGGCTAGGACCTGGTGTTGGTCCTCTCTACTCCTAGTTGGGGAACGCAGTTTGTCGAGATGCAAGATGGGTCGGCTCTCGGGGAATGAGGGACCTGAGAACAAGAAATGACTGGGCTGAGGGGCTCGATAGGAGGTAGCGGTACCTACCGGGGCTGCTGGAGCACCTTGAAGCGCTTTCAGTTTGTCATTACTCTCTAACGCTTTAGATAGTTCTAGGTTGACCTCTCTGAGGTCACTGCGCAAACTACTATTTTCTAACTGGAGGGCTCTACAGTCGTGTGACAACTCCTGAACCTCTGTTCGGAGTGTGCAGATCTCGCGTTGCTGCTCGTCGCTCTGTGCTCGGGTGCGGGCAGCTTGCAGCTGCATTTTCTGATGATAGATGAGCAGTATTTCGCCGATTACTTCCTGAATCAGGCGCTCTCGCTTACCTGATGGGTTATTTACATAAGCCACCAGCTGCTCTAACTGCTCGTCGCATAGGACAGCAGTGTATTTCGCAAAGTACTCTCTTTCGCTTGCTGAGAGTCTGAGGACATCAGCCACCGCATCTCGCAATGCGGTGTCTTCTGGAGCTACAGCTCCAGGAATGGGGGATTGCTCGTCGGTCATTCTCTCTAATGAGCGCGGCTCCCAATGGTTGTTAATTCCCTAGTGTTAGAACGGAAACTGTTAGTGTTTACGGTTCTCAGTGAAATGTCTAGTTCTGCGTTGAACTGATTTCTACTGTTAGGTGTTAGTTACTGTTAGTGTTACTATTCATGCAGGCGCACAGTGAAACGTGTAGCTCTCTGACTTCCGTTTCTACTGCTGCTGCTCTGAGGGTATCACTACTGCTTTGCAGCCAGAGGTGCGAAAATGCTAATGTGGTTTAGCACTTTGGGCCTGTGACAGCTGTGTGTACTGCTTTGAGGGGATTTAAGAAAAACAAGCAAAGTATTGGTATTACAAACTAAACGATCAAATCTACTACACAGCTGGCTGTTAGTTTACGAAATGAAACGAATAATTAAACCTGGAAAGGAAATTAAAGTTCAATTAAAATTAAGATTAAAAATCAACAATTAAAATCAAAAATTAACTTACAATAAGAAAATATTTTGAAGATCAAAGCCTACCTATTTTGGGAAATAAGTTTCATGACTGTGGATCATTCAAAAGAGGAAAAAAAACATAATTTTTCGAAAAAAAAAAATATTTTTTTGAAAATTAATATTTCAAAATTATGGATTAATGTGTATATATATTGTAATAACTGTAATAACGTAGCCTCACACGGGGCACCACTTTGTTGGGATCAATAGGGGCTGGTGTTTGAGTTATCAGCTTTAAGAAACTGAATTCTTGACATCAATAGAATTATTAATGTGAATAACAATTATTAATGATTATTAATAATAACGGGGCACCACCCTGCGAACAGGGACCGATAACCAAACGATAAAACTAAGTCTCATAATTAGTAGTCACTCATCAGTGACAGTGAAGGTTTGAATCCGAGCGCAGGCTACAACATACAGATCATCACATACATATGCACCATTAATCACAGACGACTGCTCTTTAAAGTATACTAGAGTTTATTAAATTAGAATAATAAAAGAT
>CM051689.1:32419109-32424109 GCA_028022725.1 Lycodopsis pacificus | reverse complement strand
GGGCATGCAACAGTTTTTTGGAGGTGAAATGGAAAAGAAGCAGAGTGCAATAAATAAGTAATTCATTAAATTTGGTCTCGTACTCAGACTTTGTGCTGTGCCGGGATTCAAACTGGGTACATGTTACTCTTTCCCCCTGCGGACCAGTCAAATCTAACAGTCGGGTGTCAAGCGCAGTATGTTATTAGCCAAGGGTGGCGAACGGGGGGGGGGGGGGGGGGAATAGGATAGGAGGAGACGTTATTTAAATAGAAGCGCGATTCGGTTATTTTACACTCACTTGGCTCTGAGAGTAACGTGCCGTTATATCAGTGAAGCGGTGGGAGACGAAAAAAACTCTTACACACAAAAGCTCACAGAGAGTGTGTGTGTGTGTGTGTGTGTGTGTGTGTGTGTGTGTGTGTGTGTGTGTGTGTGCGTGTTTATTGAAACCAGCTGTGTTGTGCAATTTGTCCCATGGGGAAAGCAATTCAGGTATGGAGACCAGTGACTGTCTGAGAATCTTTCATCTTTCCACATTATCGCCTCAAGCGCGCGCACACACACACACACACACACACCTGTCTAACTAGTGCTGCCCATGAACCAAAGCGGACATAAGGACACGTGTGTGTGTGGTTTTACCCTTGTGTATCTGTGACTGCCTACTCATAGCTTCTTTGTGTGTGTGTGTGTGTGTGTGTGTGTGTGTGTGTGTGTGTGTGTGTGTGTGTTAGTCAAAGTCTGAACTTTTTTTTTTGCTTGCTTGCGTCTCAGCAAGAGCCCGAGGGTGTGTGTGTGTGTGTGTGTGTGTGTGTGTGTGTGTGTGTTGAGCCCTAGAGTATGTACCTGTGACTTCCTGCTGATATATACTCTTACCGACACTCGCTCCCCTCCTTTTTATTACTCTCTTTGTCATCTGTCCTCCTGATTCAGCCCTGTTTCATCTTCGTTTCGCTCTCCAGTCTTCATGTATATTTTTGTTACATTCTTGCGATGCAGAACATGGCATATAGACATTTGAACCGAAACGCCTCATGGTCCAGATGAGGTCTGATTATCTCCGGGAATTCAGTTTCTTTGTCTCTCCAATGTCTCATATTACACATTCCTTAGCCCATCGATCAGCTCAGTGATTGGCTGAACCCTTCGGACTTCAGTCGGCCACTTCCTTGACCCATTCCTTCCCCCTTCTTGAAGGCTGTGCTCAGAAACTCTTCAGCAACATCCCCCTCTATCTGACTTCATGGCGGTGTCATAAATTCTTTGGGTTCTCTCACAGTGCACAACAAATTCAGTAACTCTCCCTTTAGTTTAAACATTCTACAAGTAAACATATTGTAACACATAATATCCATCGCTAGCAGCGCTTTAAAACTTAAATTCCTCACAAAACCGGCTATCGTCTGATGGGCGATTCAGCTTTTTATTAAAGGTCCCAGTGTGAGCTTTACTGAAGCCCTCGCCTGGACATCGCTGCTTCATGGGGCGAAAGGGGCCGCTCTGATGGGTTAGGGTTATCATAGATGGGAGTGTTTGCTGAGGAGATACCCTCTTTTGCTCTCCACACGGACTGTTTACCTGCAGTCAAACAAAGCATGCACAAATGTGATTGGTCAATGCTACACAGACAAAAACTGGAAAAAACAGGATGTTTCAGTTGTCGTTCCGCATGTGAATGCAGAATCTGTTCATAGAGATTAATACAGCATTAGCTTCATCAATTAAGACCATCAATCAATTAAGAGCCTGGACCAAGTATCACATGCCCATTTCTGTCTCTATGGGGAAGTGGAAAGGAATGTTTAAAAAAAAATAAGAGAAAATAAAAAAATTTTCTAAAATAGGTCCTTTTTATGTATTGGGTCTGCTGGAGCGACACTTCATTAAAGAGTGGATCCGATGGCGGGATGAGATTTAGTCCAAAGCTTTTTTTTAAACAGTTTTCGATTGGTTGGACCACACCAGAGGACCAGCCGTTCAGCCTCCCGTCTGTACGCAGACTCATCACCGTCCCTGATGAGGCCGATGACCGTTGTGTCGTCTGCGAACTTCAGGAGTTTGACCGTTGGGTCCTCTGAGGTGCAGTCGTTGGTGTAGAGGGAGAAGAGCAGTGGGGAGAGCACACATCCCTGGGGGGCGCCAGTGCTGATGGTCCGGGTGCTGGATGTGATTTTTCCCAGCCTCACCTGCTGCGTCCTGTCAGTCAGGAAGTTTGTGATCCACTGACAGGTGGAGGCTGGCACAGTGAGCTGGGAGAGTTTGGATTGGAGTATTGCTGGGATGATGGTGTTGAACGCGGAGCTGAAGTCCACAAACGGAACCCTTGCATATGTCCCTGGGGAGTCGAGGTGTTGCAGCATGTAATGCAGTCCCATGTTGACTGCATCATCCACCGACCTGTTTGCACGGTAGGCAAACTGCAGGGGGTCCAGCAGGGGCCCTGTGATGTTCTTCAGATGGGTCAACACCAGTCTTTCAAAGGATTTCATGACCACAGACGTCAGGGCGATGGGCCTGTTGTCATTTAATCCTGTGATGGAGGATTTCTTGGGGACCGGGATGATCGTGGAGCGTTTGAAGCAGGAGGGGACTTCACACAGCTCCAGTGATCGGTTGAAGATCTTTGTGAAGATGGGGGCCAGCTGGTCAGCACAGACTTTCAGGCAGGAGGGCGACACACCGTCTGGGCCTGGTGCCTTCCTGATCTTCTGTCTGTGGAAGTGCCGACTCACATCCTCTTCGCAGATCGTCAGTGCCGGTGGGGGGACGGTTGGGAGAGATGAGGAGGCAGGGGGTGTAGATGGTTGTTTGATGGGGCAGGTGGGGGGTGGGGGGGTGAGGGTAGGCTTATCGAACCTGCAGGAGAAGGCATTCAGGTCGTCAGCCAGTTGGTGGTTGGCCTCAGTAGGGGGGGATGGTCTCCTGTAGTTGGTGAGTACTTGCAGGCCTCTCCAAACTGACGAGGGGTCATTGGCTGAAAACTTGTTCTTCAGCTTTTCAGTGTAGCTCCTCTTAGCTACCCTGATCTCCCTCGTCAATGTGTTTCTGGCCTGGTTGTACAGGATCCTGTCCCCACTTCTGTAGGCCTCCTCCTTGGCCCGACGAAGCTGCCTGAGTTTTTCAGTAAACCAGGGTTTATTGTTGTTGACCGTGCAGAAGGTTTTAGTCGGCACACGCATGTCCTCACAAAAACTGATATACGATGTCACAGTGTCAGTGAGCCCATCCAGGTATGTGGCAGCTGCCTCAAAAACACTCCAATCACTGCAGGCAAAGCAGGACTGTAACTCCAGCTTTGCCTCGTTGGTCCATCTCTTCAGTCTTCACCACAGGCTTTGCAGATTTTAATTTCTGCCTGTAGGTCGGGAGAAGATGGATCAAACAGTGATCAGAGAGTCCCAAAGCGGCACGGGGTACTGAGCGATATGCGTCCTTTATTACAGTGTAGCAGTGGTCCAGTGTGTTTTTGTCCCTGGTGCTACTGTTGAGGAGAAAACTTGGATGCACAGACTGAGGTCGAGGCGTTTAGCTCAATTCAAGCAATAAACATTTATTTGTAACAGAAGTATTATGCCCAGCAGTTTTACGTGCAAGGGCCTAAGAATGTCCGCTCCCTAGGATCAGAAAAGATAAGAATAGCTAAGAAAGGCGCTTAAAACCTCTTAAGCCCTAGCCCTATTTTTAGGCCTCTGCTCGAAAATTGCATACCCAAACTCAAAAGAGTGCATCTTTGCAAGCACAAGGTCTATTTGAATAATTTGGTGTGTTATAATAAAGGAACACTTGTGAGATTTGTTCAGATGTGTAAATATCAGTGTATAAGTTACTGGTTAAGAGTAAATGAACATGGCACACAGCTCAAATTGAAAAATTTCAGGTTCGCCTGAAAAAAAAGCCCCTTCATTGTTATTTCATTGAAATGATGCAGCCCCCAGCCTAAAACATCTCCCAAATCATAGCACATATATGTGAACAGTCTCTCTGCAAAGTTTTACTTTGATAAAGTGAAGCAGAACAAAATGAGAGAAGTGTTAGTACAGAAAGTTGAGGCGAGATTTCCAAAATGTGCATTTGGGCACCATGTGTGCCATGTGTGCCATTTGAATTTCCTCATGTACTAAACTACATATTTCACTTATAAATTACTAATGGTGTTAAATACATCCAAATGCAGCAATTTCTGGCTTTTTTTGGAAAAAAAAAAAAAAAAAAAAATTTTAATATTATATTTAATATTATATTATATTTGTAAGTCTTCTGTTTCGACATCTTACTAATTACCGGTAATCCTAAAAATGAACGAACGGTGAAAAGGCAGCCGAAATCTCATCTGTCATCTTTCTAAGCAAGCTGCAGCTGTAATCAACTGAGTGTGTTCAGCTGTGCGTAATGCCAGCTGGCAGCGTGCTCCTCTTTTTATACTTACGCAGAACAATAGCTCTGGCTCCCATTGTCCAACCTCCATGGTACATACCTCTCTGTATTCGTTAGCTCCAATAGAATTGAGCTAATCACTTGAAAATGAGTGACAGCACTGTTAGCCAGTCAAAATCATCAAGTCTCCGAAAATAGTGACTTGCAGTCTCTGGGACCCAAAACATGTTACGGCTTCCCCTGTGGGGTGAAATGACCCCCTCCGAAGGAAAGGCGTGTCCCTGCTGCAAGGCAGGAAGTACATTGACTGTTTACCAGCGGAAAAATGCGGGGGATTATAGTTGTTCGGCTTCAAAACGACAATAGTAAGTGATATTTATGATCATCAAGCGATAATATGATTTGTGTTGCTGGTGTCTGTTGGCCTCATATCTCAGCGATAGTATGACGGAGAGAAATGTTACGGATATGTCCGTAATCGTTGTGGTGTTGGCGTGATTTCTGCTATTTCGGTTTGTTGGTTAGCATCAAGCTATGATTGCTAAGTCCGGAAATGTCCCGAGTGTGTACACTCCTGGCGAAATATGAATATGGTGTTGTAGTTATGCTAAGTTTGACTACTGAGTTGTGTTTGGAGTATGTTC
>CM051689.1:32369109-32414109 GCA_028022725.1 Lycodopsis pacificus | reverse complement strand
ATAGGCTCTGTTGCTTTTTTTTTTTTTTTTTATTAAGGGGGGGTGGTGCGCGAACCCGGTCGGGATGTAGAAGGGGGTGCGCGGCCTAAAAAGTTTGGGAACCGCTGCACTAGTCTATGCCCAGAGACTCAAGAGCAGCGTGTCGTTTGTCAGTACAGTTTGCTCACTTTTAGTGTTTTGGACGGTGTGTTTGGCTATCAGTTAAGAGGACTGCCAGAAGACAACAGCTTGGTGACTATTACTGTTGTTATTTTTAGCCCATTGGTGTCTAGAAATATTGGAGTCAAACTGGTCATTCTGGCTGTGGTTTGGTATCAGATCTAAACCAAATGTTGTGGTATGTGCAGTGGTGTATAGTAACAAAGTAGAAATACTTAGTTACTGTACTTAAGTCGTTTTTTTTGGATATCTGTACTTTACTTTACTACTTATATTTCTGTTGACTTTTACTTTTACTTCACTACATTTTGCAAAGAAAACTGATACTTTTACTCCGATACATTTCCCCTGAAACCTTCGTTACTCGCTACAAAATCAAATCTATCTTTAGAAACAAAATGAATCATGAGAGCAGCGTCGGTGACTGTGATGGAACACAGACTGCAAGCAAGCAGGTTTGGTGAATCAGTGGTCCTAGCAGCAAGTTAAATCATTGGTTAGTCACGTTAATGCGCAATTGCAAACAAGTGCTCTCAAAGCTGCGGTGTTTTGATTCACAGTGATGCCCAGGATGCTACATGCTATAAGCTAGCGAGCAACTACCTGAGTAGAATTCCACTCTACGATGACTGACTTCATGACTGAAGCAGAAATGGAAGCAACTGCTACTCCCGCAACAAACGACGGTGGTGACGAAGACCAATTGTTGCTCCTGGATGGATCACAGCCAACCCAATTATGTTCAACACAGCTCCATGTCCTTGGTCATGGTGGCCACAGCACTTAAAAGAATAAAATTCATAATTCTCAAAATTCTGACCCTTTGCTTTTTTATTAACAGCATTTACTTGTACTTTTACTTTCAATACTTAAGTACAGTAAATATCAGATACTTTAAGACTTTTACTCAAGTAGTATTCTACTAGGTGACTTTTACTGGAGTCATTTTCCAGTAAGGTATCTTTACTTTTACTCAAGTATGGCTTTTGGGTACTTTATACACCACTGGGTATGTGTGTTAGCTTGTATATAATATATGGAAGAGGCATATTTTCTGATTAACACTTTTCCTTTAATGGTCTAATTTTAAATACAGAGAAAAAGAAAGAACCCTCAACATTTATTTTCTAAAGCTGAAAAGATAGCCGGGGCTCTTTTAAGTATAAGTGGGACATGTCCAAACATAGATTTTTCAGGAAATATGCTGCCCTTTTCTCATTACAGCTGAGCAAGCCTTGAGGAAACTTATTGGCTTAGCTGTCTATAAATAAGATAAGCTTAATTTTTAGGCCTAATTAATCACGTCCCATATTTACAGCCTCAGCCAGTGATTCAAAGACATTTCTTCACCAGTTTGTTATTATATAGGTCATGGAACAACCTTGAATAAATTGTCTGCTGTCGCATTAAGATCAAAAAACTGCAAATTATAATCGTCTCTATTTTCAGTTGTTTCTTGTTCCTTTACCTTCGTCCCAGAGTAGTGTCTGGATTGTGCTGACCTCATTTGCATCACAGGGGTTGTTAAATTGGCTACAAAATTGGAGCCATCTGCCTGTGCCAGTGTTTTTACTACATGGCTTCCAGCCTTTAGAGGACGCATCTCCCCGTGTCTGCCTGTCCCAGATCTACTCTCTGTCAACACGCTGGCATCTGGCATTAACAAGTACCCTGGGTGTTCGGGGCTGTGTTCACACAGCGCACGGACACATCCAGTTCAGACGGAAATGCACCCAGGATGCTCTGAAGATACGATCCAAATTACTTCTGGTGGTAGTCACACACTCTGTTGCGCAAGTAAATGATATGTTTCACAGGCCTATCAAACTGTGGTGGAAATTAACCGAGTGCATTTACCCAAGTACTGTACTTAAAGCTACAGTTGTTGACTTTAATGAAAATGTTTTATCATATTTGCTCAAACTGTCACTTTATCCTGACAGTAGTACATGAGATGGATAATCAGTGAAAATAATCAGGTTCCTCTGCCTCCTTTTAGTGCTCCTATTGGCTTTTACGAGATTCCACTGTGCCTGAAGTGAAACCACCAATCAGAGCCGAGGAGTCTCTGCTGTCAATCACTCTTGGTGAGTTCCGATCAAAGTGGCGCTGATCAAATACGGAGCACGGTTCTGCCACGGCATTGCCTATTTCTCGCCTCAAATGTTTTCATGAAGATATTTTCCTGAACTGTTTAGCTGTGAAATGAGAGTTTGTGACCCGGCCGACCACGGTGAAAACTGTCGCGCCAAAGCCAAGCCCCGCCCACTGGCCCGGAGCAAACGTTCGCATTTCACAGCTAAACAGTAGATGGAAATATGTTGCTGATAACATTTGAGGCGAGAAATAGGCAATGAGTCTTATTTCATGTTAGCGCTGCCTAGTTTGATAGTTTTATCGGAGTTCACAAGCTCCATGAGCAGTGATTGACAGCTGCGATAGAGACTCTGATTGGTTGTTGTCATTCAACAACCCGGTGGAATCTTGCGAATGCCATTAAGAGCACTAAGAAGAGGCAGAGAAACCTGATTATTCTCACAGATTGTCTGTCTCGTGTACTGCTATCAGGATACAGTGACAGTTTGAGCGAATATGAAAAAAAACCATTTCATTTGATTAAAACTAGCTTTAAGCACAATTTTAAGGTACTTGAATATTTCCATTCCATGCGACTTTCTTTTACTCAACTGCATTCACTTCACAGTTATAGATGAGTTCATGTTATCTACACATTCCTTAGCTATAACACCACTGCATCAATAATAATCATACAATACAATTATAAGGGAACCGCACTACATTTCTTAAGTAAAACTAGTTGAATATTTATATTGTTTAAAAGATTGTTTTTAGTCATCACAGGCCGCCTCTTTTACTTCTGATAGATCTTTTGTTTTTTTCAATAATTGGAAACACAATGGTTTGCATAATATTTTCGAATGTGTCCTGTAGCTTTTTGTCTTTGATGATTTGTAACGGCAGAAAAGGTTCGTGTCCGTTTCAGACAGCCTCTCCAGCACTAAATGAACACTCAAGTTCAAATGCAAAGTTTTCAACAGCAGCATCACGTTGTATTGTCTCTTGAGTTGTGACTCTGAGCAGCCGGCTTAGTTGGTATGACATTTTTGTATTATATCGTTTGGCTGACACAACCTATGCTTCCATCAAAATGAGATTGTTGTAAGAATCCCACACTGCATTGTTTTGCTGATATATGTAGCAATTACAAAAAATAATTTAAATTACTTTAAACGGAACATTTTCCATTGTGACGTTGCTACTTGTAATTAACGTGGACAAATTACTTCTTAAAACACTGTGTATGTATGGGTGAAGAATTCCATGAATAAAGAGAGCAGAAAGAGTGAGATGTTTTATTACAAATGTAAGAGGATATACTCTACATACATTACTGAAGGATGGGAGGTAATTTGTACATGAGGCCTACTGCGACCCATAGGTCAGGTGATGTAGTATAAAGAGCGACAAAGTCAGCATCGGGAGGAGCTACGGGTAGATTAATGGGAGAAACAGACGCAGGACATTGACCCAGCTATAATTCTTACTCCAACAAGTTAAATCATGCATCCTGGTCAGTGCTCCGAATCTTCAATCTACGCCGTTCTGAGTCCCCTTCAGCGTTGGACGTGTTGGTGACAATGAGTCAATATAAACTCGTTACATGCAAAGTGTCTTTTCAAAATAAACTTCCGTCTACACAGGACGTGGGGGGGTTTTAGGAAACTAAACCACTTAGTTTTAGGCAATAAACAGGGTTGGCATGAACTTGACTGACCAACGTGAGACTGAGTTACAAACCAGCCTCACCTTTCGCACTGGAAATGAACGGCTGTCTCCTAGACCAAAGTCCTGTATTTGTTTCACCCATCCACCACCTCGTGTGGACCATGTCTCACTTGTCGGCTGCTCTGGGCGAGTAATCAGGAGACAGGTGTGTCTACATTGGAGTTAGTTGCAAGCCTAGTGTGTCGCATACAGAAGATAACGTTTGCCTCTGTGCATTTTTCTCAGACTTCCGAGCAGCATTGACCAAGTTGCAGTATACACCGCTGTTCATAGCCCATGCGACATGTTAACCCAAGTACGTGAGTTAACTTACATAACGTACTTATCGTATCATACCTCACTTAAGTAAAGTAAACCATGATATTTTCCCGAAACCTACATCACATGTTGTAAAACCGCACGATGATGCTGCCCGCAGGGCGCTGACTTAGGGATCACTCCCGTGTGTCGTATTAGAGGGAACAAACTCTTTATGTGGAAGTATGGGGCTGGAGGGCTTGTCTACACAATGACATCAGCACACTTACTGTGCATTCCTATACCCACTATTTAGTACGCCAGAAAAAAAACATTTCATTTGTCCCAATACATAGTATG
This sequence comes from Lycodopsis pacificus, assembly GCA_028022725.1. NCBI lineage: Eukaryota > Metazoa > Chordata > Actinopteri > Perciformes > Zoarcidae > Lycodopsis > Lycodopsis pacificus. Next base: position 32,409,546 of record CM051689.1, on the reverse strand, counting down.
TCAAATGCAGTATGCCAAAAATACCAGGATGTCTTACTACATCCAGGCGCATATTGAAGTTTACTACATCCAGGCGCATATTGAAGTATACAAGCCAGCATGCTTTTCTGGCTATTGTGACCCACAATCCTTTGCTGCATGTATGTATGTATGTATGTATGCATGCATGTATGCATGCAACAGTACGAACTTTGTAAGCTGCAGTACGTAGTAAAAGCAAAACGTATGCGATTGGGAACGCAGCTTTACTGTCCAGGTTGCTCACCGACTTCCTGTCCATGTTCTCTGTCTGAGTCAGCTGCTGTGCTCTCAGGGGAAAGACCAGACAGAGGAGTGAGACAAAGGTGGATAAATGAAAATGGATCGCGAGAGAGAAGGAGAGACAGGATGGGAGTAAGGAAACAATGTGTTTGCCCATCAGCGATGTGTGCACCAGTGATGTGTGTTTTTATCCTGTCTGCTCTCTCTCTCTCTCTCTCTCTCTTCCTGCTGTTTCTAAAAATAGCTCCCAAATCGTATTATCTACAGAAACAAACCTCCAGTCTGCCTCTCCTCCATCGATTTAACACCGAGGAATGTTTGACAGCTGGGCTGGGGGAGTCATTTTTCACTCCACATTTGGTATACTGTGTGTGTGTGTGTAGCACACACATCTACATACAGTGTGTGTGTGTGTGTGTGTAGCACACACATCTACATACAGTGTGTGTGTGTGTGTGTGTGTGTAGCACACACATCTACATACAGTGTGTGTGTGTGTGTGTGTGTGTAGCACACACATCTACATACAGTGTGTGTGTGTGTGTGTGTGTGTGTGTAGGCTAGTAGAAGGGTGAAATATCACACATGCTCATGTGTACTCACTACATATGCACAGAAAATGCACACCAGATACGACACGTTTTTCAAGAGATAAATGTGTGCAGAATATCAATGACAGCAAGTCATGCACACACGCAGACATTGATGAACTTGTCTTGGAGGCGGGGTTTGTCTCCCGACTACAAGTTTTCTCCCATATTAGGAATAAACAAGCACTTGGAGCATTGTTTCAAACGTGGTCCTGTTTGTATGGATGTACCTGATAATAGAGGTATTCCCAAGCTCCCACCCACAGCTCAATCCAACATTGAAAGAAATCACAGCGGAGGCCTAATGAGGGCAGAAAAACAGCCCAAATAGCTGAAAAAAAGAAGATAATCTACCACAGGCTTAACTTCCTAAATCTGTGTGAAGTAAAGAGTGCGTGGGAGTCAGACAGTCGGACGGTTTTATTTCCGCACCGGCAATCTTTCAGTCTGTCGGACCTTTTCGGAGACGTTGAAGACGCTGGTCCTTCGTAGTTCATGCAAAAAATGTAATTCTTCCTAATGGGGGATGTGGTTTGAGGCAATGCGTACAAAACAAAGGACTCGAAATACATTCACAGAACCAGTCAAGACATCAAAAAAAAACATCCTTTAATTGAACTCTGGAGCTTTTAGTCTCCTTCCTTACTCAGCGCTTCACTTTGACGTAGCCACAGCAGGGCACTGATGTCTGAACCTTTTTCTATTATGTGGTTGTTTGATGCTTATTTCACCATTCCACTTTCCCTAGTCAGGATTACTGACTCAATGCCTTAACACAACAAGTACGGATTTTAAATACATATCACTTTTGTTGGCCTTGCCTTCAAGTCACGGTTAAATGGATACCAATGTTGGCCACTTTGATCCATAGTGAAACACCTGAAGGACTGCTGGGTGGATTGGTGTCGTTGGAATAACTATTTAATGTCTCCGGATGATAAATAACAACTGTGGTGATACCCTCACCTACCACCAATCTCAGGTGGGGAAAAGAAGAATTCAAAGTACCGTAAATGAAAGGCCATCGAACTACCGACCCAATGGCACCAACTAGTGTGCCATCGGCTGCCCTCATGTCAATGAGGGCACACATGCCTAGAGTTGCCTACCTTTGCGCTACCTTTTTATCTAGCGCCATTGTTATGACTTGGAGCGTCATAAGATGTGATAATGAACATGAATGCTGTGAACCTCCCTGCTGGAGGGTGGTGCTGTTTACATTGTGTCTGTTTTTTTTGTATCTGAGGACTGATTAGGCCTGAGATAAGAAGGAACCGGTGGAGGCCGGCTCGCTCTCTCTTTTTCTCTCCAGCTCCCTGCTGTGCTGCACTGCCAAGGGGGTGCTAGTGTACCGATCAGGGCGGCAAATCATTGTATCTAAATTGTATAAAAATCTAAAGGTCTGTGTCGTGGTAGGGATGAGAAACCCAATACCTGTGAACACAAGCGAAGAGGAGCTGAGACAACTCGTGACTGAGAAGCTGGAGGAGAGGGGGTTGTTCACTGCAGAAGGTGTAATTCAGAATGAGCTAAACACTATAATCAGTATGAGCCAAAGCAAGATATTGATGAGTCCTTTAAACCTTTCATTTGGCAGGGTTACTTTTCCCTGACTGGCCGGGAGGTGGACAACGTCCCAATTTCCATTTTGAGATATACCGGGGCGAAGCATCCTGTGGGCTCGACGTGGTGCCGTTCTCTGATCAGTCTTACTGTGGTTCTGACCTGTTGGTGTGGGGAGTAAAATTGACGTACACCACTTCATGCAGATATACTCTCCTCCGACCTGGTGTCTGGCCCTGTGCGAGTTGCCGTGAGAGATCGGCTGCCCATTGCAGGGATTGATCTCATTCTTGGGAATGATTGAGCTTGGGTTAGAGCTGTTCCTGCTATTCCAGAGGTAACTGAAACACCTACGGCAGATGTGTCTGTTATTGGCCCCACTTCGAGCAGCGAGCTGCCCATTTTCCCAACCTGTGTTGTAACACGTGCCCAGACTCGCAAACTGGGTGAGTTAGCGGATCTTTCTGATTCGTTCATGAGCACATCTGAAGATCCAAGAAGGCAGAGAGACATATGAGGTTTTAAAGCAGAACACAGATACCAAGCTAACATTTAAAACTACCTCCATTTTTAAAATGTGGAGGTAATACATAGCAATATGACTGAGGAATACCTGGAATATGACATGCTGATGTATTTCTAAGGGTTATTAATTAAGCAGCACAAACAAATTAAGTTCAGTCGTTAATAATGTCTTGTCGAAAAAGTTAACTGGTTTCACACAGGGCATCAGTACAATAACAGAGTTCTACTCACTGCTCTCCTGCTCTGAGTCTCTTTTTTTAAAAATAGGAATAATGCCTTCGTTCTCTAATGCGTTCCAGTTTTTGCTCGGACTGCTGATCGATGCCGCCGGCAACAAAACTCAACAGCTCCTGATTTACTTCACATTAAAAGCTTGCTTGACCGTTCCTTTGGTTGAGCATTACAACCTCGCAGAGTTCCTGGCACGGATGAAGGTTTTCTCAGTCTATGCTCATTTATTTAATCCTTGATTCATATCTTTGAGTTTGCTTGTGCAATTAGCAGCCCTTTAGGATGGAGAGGACTTGCTCTGTGCGTAGCTTGTTAGAAAGCCTTAGATTTCAAGCCAACAAAAAAAAAGGTTTTGGTCGGGAGGCAGAAGAGAAGACGGATTACTTTATGTTTTAAAGCAGAACACAGAGTACAACCTGCCCCATATACAGTCTGTGCTCTATAGACTCTCGTTGCGATCCCCTCTAGTTTTGTCTTTTAATTTTCAGGCTGTTTTTATTGTGAATTTTGAGCTAGTCTGTTGTCGTGATTGTCCTTTACGCCCCGAGGCCACACTGCCTGCATCTCTCACGTGAGCAGTGTCCACAAAGAAGCCTTGATGCTGCTGCTGCCAGCCCTTGTCACTTATGGCTGGGTACGTTAAGCACATAACTAATTTACACTTCACTTGTGTTAGCACTAAGCTACGCTAGCTACTGAAGGTATAACGAACTAACTTAGACTTCCCTTGTGTTAGCGCTAAGCTATGCTAGCTACGGAAGGTACACTGAATGTATACGCATGTTACTTTTGCTTTGTAATGATTGTAACAGTGAGTAAAGACCTACACAGGCTCTATGGTAACACTGTTTTTCATCAATTTCCTTGTCTGTCTCGATCACCAGGCGATGTGGTGGTTCACTTTCACACTGTGATCTGGAGGCTTTAGCGTCTATCTTTATTCATTAACCTGTTTTTACTGCTGAATCCTGTTTGACATCCTGGATATATCCATTATATGCCTATTATAGACCCTTCTGCTCTCTCTGAAATCCATTCTTTGTTTATTCAAATATAGTAAAATGTATTCAGTGAGTGCGGTTAGTGACAGTGTGGGCTCCACGGTAGCTTTGACAGCTTGACTGAGTAGTGGCAGGGGTGGGGCTTAAGATTCAATTAAGTCTATTTCCCAATAATATTTTTTTCACAACAGGCAGAAAGCTAAAACAAACACGCCAATAACAATAACCGCAGGAGCATGATTCATCAGTGCACCAGGCAAAGTGTGGTGTTCAGGATTAATTGCGCCCGTGTGTCCGTGGCCAGTTGGAGGTGGAGTCCATCTGCATGTAGAGATTCTGCCCCGGGGGGGACGGGCCGCCGCCAGCTGGCAGAGAGTCGTGTCCAACCCTGGACGGCACCCAGCACTGGGGAGGGAAGGCCGGCTGGGTGGGCGGACCGGTGCGGGACAGGCCAGAGACTCCTGTGTTCATAGCAGCACGATGCATCACTGTCACATTCACCTGCTGCTCTCTGGCCCCAGGCACTTCTTATATGTTGTGTCTTTGTGGGAAGGTTCATATCTAAAATATGCTGATTATGAATATACCTGGAATATATCTGAAATATATCATACAAATATGTCAAATGATATATTTAAGGGTTAACTTCAGTAATTTACTTTTTGTTTGTGTTATGAAACCTTTGGTGTCGGGTAGAAAATATTTATCTTATGAAATAAATAAAAGGATTCTTTATTCATGAAGATGAAAGGAATTGCAGACCAGGTGAGAGTCGACATGTTCTTTTACTTGGCGACGTTGTGCGCCGATGAACCAGCACGATGAAAAGTGACAGATCAAATACGATGGCATTAGCAGAATCGAGGCTGTTAAATACAAACGTCAAGCACTTGCTTTCCAAACGTGGAAAAACGCACTCGAAGGCTGCGAGTGTCCCTGATGTGTCAATATGGAAACTCAAACAATCTGTACGTCTGTCAAATTGGAGCATTATGATATGAAAGTAACCAGTTTGCTGCTTTTGAAAACTGAATGCCGCAGATGCATTAACATAATATTATACAGGCATGCAGCTGTCACGAAGGCATGAGAAGCTTTAGATGAATGAACTCTCAGCTCTTGTCTGTTAAACCACACAGAGAGACCGGGATTATCCATTTAAGGGCCTTTTTTATTTCTCTAGCTGGAGGAAACAGCTGTGAATGCACACGATGTCAGACCTATTAATTACTGAACACACATCCAGGCACACCACATACTAGCGCTGAAACAATTCCTCCAGGAACTAGATTACTAAAAGTCTTTGTTTCATAGAGTGTGAGAACGAGACGAATGGCCGTACTTTAACAGTCTGTGGAACACACTCATTTGTGTTGTAATCTGGCACTTTATTGCACTAAATGGAATTCGTTTTGACAGATATTGTATACAATTTAAGCAAAACTATTTAATTTTTTCGAAGGAAACTAATGAGTTGTTCATTTTAAGAGACTTATGTTCTTCTTTGTAAATTGAATCTTACTCTCACATACTTTCTTTTGCTCTTTAATAAATAATCAAAAGTATTTCCTATTCCATTGCGTGATTAATCACTTCAAATAATCGATTAAATTGAATGTCTACCAATAGATCCCCCTAAATGCTGCACACATTGTTCAAACACAGCTTGAGCTGACTTAAGTGCTGTGTAAATGAACATTAAAAACACAAAAAGAACATACCAGCGGCAGCAATAAACAGCAATGTACGATACAGAATTATAGACGTGGCAACAGACTGAAGGATTAGTGGGCCAACAGGGATAGCAAATCCAATTGTGTCTTTAGCCTCTATTTCAAAACAGATGGAGGGAGAACATCTGATATCTAACGGCAACTGGGCCCACAGTTGTTGAGCAGCAACTGCAAAGGCTCTGTCAGACTTTAGTAGTTATGAAGGGCTCTAATGCACGCCAGCAACTATGAAGGACACGCACCCCGGGCTGGTGACAGTTTACACAAAAGCCATCATTTCGGTAGCTCTGCTTCCTTCTCCTCTCTCTCTCGCTCTCTCTCTCTGCTGCTGCTTTTATGTTTAACGGCTCGTTGGGCCTCCAGATGTGCTCAGCTTGTCACTCCAGACAGATTTAGCAGACTAAACTAGCCGCCGTTCATTGTATCGTCTCATCACATGATCAAATAGAATCTTGACATTGATGTTACCCAGCAATCATTGCAATATATGTACATGACAATGCCAAAGAAAATGAGGTATTATTGATTTGATTTTGTATTTTTTGTCATAGATTCCTACTGAATAATTTACTAATAAATAAAATGAAACCATGACAAAGATTATTTTTGAGCAATAAGTAAAATAGATAAAAAATAAAGAATAGAAATGCTGCAGATGTGAGCTGATAGAGTGCTGCAGACAGAAGTGATGGCGCATTCCCGACTGCATCGATGGTCGTGAATCAAACTGGAGATGGACGGCTTTGTCGCTGATTACCGGTGAGATGGTGATTGAAAAGGTACAGAAGTAGCCGGTCTGCTGTCTGACTCCAGCTGACGCTCGACCAGAGTGTAGTAAGTACAGCAGCAGCTGCTCTGGGAGAACTGTCAGCGCCGTCGACTCAACCTCACTGAATTCATTCAAGAGAAGTAGAATGGTTGTGATGAGGAGACCTTCAGGTGACACATTCTGACACAGAGTGTCTGCCCCCCACTGGAATATCAGCTTCACCTGGACTTGTTCACAGGACATCATAGCTGAAGTCAGTGGAGACAGAAAGCAACAGAGTTCTATTTTACATCCACTTTAAACCTTTATTAGAAAAGATTGAATCATCGGAAGCTTCACTGAATGAACGGAATCAATCGAATGAATTTAACAAATATGCAAAAATAGATTCAAGTGACTGTTTTGAAACAGTCACAGTATGAATAAGAAAAACGGCACGCATCAACAGTTTCAGAGTTTTGCAGGCAGGATCCAACTTGTACCGGTCAAATGAAATAGTATGAGGATAAAGATTGGATTAAGAATATTACATGCAATAAATGCAAGCAATATACATAAAAGTCCACATTAGAGTTGTGTTTAACCTGCAAAAGTTAGTTTAAAAAGCACTGCATCTGTGCCCACGGGCCCATTGTCCCACAATGAAAAAACATTTAATGAGGTCTGTTAGTGTATCTTTGCTCATGACTGTTGAGTTGCACTCCACATGAGGAATCAAACACACACACACACACTCTCTCTTTCTCTCTTTCGCACTCACTCACTCACCCACTCGCACACCAAATCAGTTTCTGCAGGGTTTGCATCTTGTTTCCTGAGGTATTGATTTCTGGCCTGGCATCACGCCCTCGCTCTTCCCTCGTCATTATGCCCGCTCTGGACCGGGGATCGCATCTGTTGCACATAAACGGGAGCGGATCGATATATTGTAAACTGATCAAATTGTTCTTGTACCGCACAAAAGCATTTTTCTTTCGCCACCTCTGTTCCTCTGTTATGCTTGTACATTTAAGCCAACTTTTCCCTGTAAAGACCTCTGATTTTGGGCTTTGCCTGACCAAAATGTGGGAGAGAAACATCTTTGCTCAATGTGAGACACGTCCATGGACAAGCAATGTAGGGCTTCGAGCAACCAAACACAGTCAAAATTCTGACAAATAGAGGACCAAGCGGCTGAATAGAAGTCAGTACATCAGAGAACCATGAGCTGACAGGAAGCAGTATGTCATGCTTCAAAACTGCTTCTACATGCTTTCTGTCTCAATGTGAATATTCAAACCGTGTGGATTTAACTAGTCAAGGCTTGTGTAGCCTCATGAAGAGGGACAGAAAAGTAGAGACCAAATTATGCACTCAAAAAGACTCTTCTTTTCATGCCTTACATAATATTTCAGCCACATCTAATATGAGACATTTTCGGAGAGATAAGAGACTGATTTATCTCTCTAATGTTATTGTCTTCCTGTAATGGAGATACCTGGATGTGACCTGTGTTTATCTGTGATGGCATCTGGGACTTAGGACATCTATACTGGGATGATCAACGTTTAAGGACACTGCAACATGTTGACACTTTTTTATATTTACTTTTTGGCATAAGAAAATGGTCCATTTTGCACTTGGTTTTCTGATTTATTTGCCTAATAATAGTTTAATTGGAGACAACAAGCAATGAATGCTTATCTAATCAGGAGATGATGACTCATGTCATCACAAGTATATGTGTGTGTGTGTGTGTGTGTGTGTGTATATATATATATATATATATATATACACACACACATACACACACACACACACATACACATATATACACGAGAAACCTTTACTACTTGAACACTACCGAGAAAGTCGTCGTTAAGCTATTTTTTTTGTACCGTTTTGCTCAGAAAACAAGATATATATATATATACACTGTATATGTATGTTCACTGCATTCACTTCACCTGAGGAAGACCACCGTAACGTTGGGTAAGTAAACCTTAAAAAATACATTGGGAGTTTATTTTGAAAAGACACCATATGCATGAAACGAGCTGACACTGACTACTGACTCCATGCACCTGTACTACACTGTTAGCCCGAACTAGTTGACTTTACTAGAAAACCGCGTGGAAACCCGTTGCCTCAAACCATTTAAGTTTTTACAAATGGAGGAACTAAACAGATCTAGTTGCGTTAACATAGAACCTTAATGAATGCAGTAGACAAATTTAAGTCCACATTAGTAATCTTTACTAAAAATCATTAGTTCACTTGACTCATTTTTTCTTTAGTCTAAGTTTAATGAAATAACTATTTTAAGTTCAACATACATAAGCATATGTAAACAAATCACTAATATAACATTATTTATTGCTACTTAAGACCATTCGTTTATTTAAGTAATGACTTTACGTTTAATAAAATTAATTATACTATTTGATTTTGAGATTGAATGCATTGTTTCAAGAAAATTGTACAGAAGGAAAGAAATTCAACAATACATTTTATTGTTCCAATGAAAAGTTTCAAAACATTGTATTGTAACTTAGTAGATCAATGTAATAAGTAGTAACTTAACACTGAAAAAAATTCCAACAAGGAATGCAGCATTAGACAGTAACTGCCCTGTGAATGAATATTCACATAACATTTAAACTACAATCTTAACTTGGTAGGATAAAAACAGAGGAACTGGGTTGAACACACGGCAATCCTTGAATAATTTCTGAACTGGATTCATACAGGGATTGCCCCTCTGTTTCACTTTTACTGATACTTATACTACGACTTACTTCTTCAACTCTCCTTAATAAAAACAAAATACTCTTAGACATGTTCAAGTCACACCTTTCTGAGTCTGAGGGCTGCTTGGTGATTTCACTGAGCCTTCTGTAGTTTCAGAAGCATCCTTCAGTCAGCATTATCATTTCACCCTGTCCGAAGCCATGGAATAATCTAACACAGACATGACTTCGCACAGTAGACTTGACATACATTATTTACATTGCAAGCTGGTTCTTTAAGGTTTGTAACCTTGGTTTTAGTTCACTGTGGCCCAACGTGAGAAGTACCTGCTGGATGAACTGGAATGTGAGCTTCATAGACTTGGGGTCGTTTAGATGCAGTGCGTATGCAAGTCCAAACAGAAGGCATTTGGCAGGTCTTGAATGTTGTCCATCACAACTTGTCCTTCAACGATGATCTTCAACGAGGCTGGACTGAGATGTAGGGAAGATGAGCACACAGCACCTTCTTTCTCAACGAGGAGGATCCCAATCTCAACGTTGCGGAATGAGTCATCATCATCCGAGTCCTTAACAAATAATAAAAATGTAAAAACACTGACATTTCTCATTAAATAACTATAAATAATATTAAGCAATGTAGCCTAGTTACAGGAGAATCAGACGCATGAGGGAAGGTGTGAACATTATTCTATGAAACTATGCTCACAGGGTTCATCAAATAATGGTGACATTCTAAATTATGCTGTGATGGTCCTTCTAGATACTCTTTCAGAAAGTAAGAGTTACTTACAAAGGCTGGTTTGTAGAAGTCTGTGGGACTGTCACCAAGGATTACAGGAAGCCCTCTCAGCACCAGTGTCCGAACATCAGTTGGCTCTGTAGTCTTTTGGGGAAAAACACAAGTTACACAGCTAGAATGATCTATGAGAAAGCTGAACCAACCAAAGACTATTTTGATTGTAACTACTACAGTATACTTTCTGTGTCATGTCATTACATCGGCTGTGAAAAACAATGCAAATGCATAATGGACATGTACCAACCTTGGTCTGTTCAGAAAGATGTGCCAACAGCTGCCCAACGTTCCCTCTTTTCGATTGAAATATGTTGATAAGCCGATGACTGTGCCAATCAAGGCTTTCGTAAAATTCCTGCTCGAGATTCTTGCGCACTATCCAGTTGAACTCCATGCACACCTGTAAAGTACAGAGAATGCTCCAGTATCACATTTCAAGACTAAATAATACTTTGCTAGTGGGCACCAGCGTGAGGTGAAGCCACCTGCAAAGTAGTGCTGGAAAAACACAAATAAATGTCCTTGCTGGATTTGAAATGTTCATTCTTTAGATAATTAATTAGCCTCCTTGTTCCATCCACAACCACATACAACTGACCAATATCCCACCTGTCAGACCTTCTCTTCATTGGCTTTGGCAAGAGATATCAAATAATGATAAAAAGACATATGTTGGGAACGTAGAGGGGCGTGTTTGGGTTATCAGCATTTAAGAAACTGAATTCTTGACATCAATAGAATTATTAATGTAAGTGTAGCCCTGGTGTAATAAGTTAGTTTAGTTAGAGAGAGAAGGAGAGAGATAGATGGAGAACGGCAGAGAAATGCAAGGGGAAATCGTTTGTTTTGAATGTTTAGTTTTGGAGAACAAAACTGTTGACTGTGGACAGCACGGAATATTGATTGTTTGATATCAGTAGATTTTGCCGAGGGGTTTTCATTTTGATGAAAAGTTGTTCTGTTAAAGTGGTTGAGCTGCTGGATCAGAGGACTTCACGTCTGACAGGACGTTGTTTTTTTTCTCGACGAGGACTTCACCGCTGTTGCCGTCACCTCCGTGTTTTATCTATTTTGGACTACAAACTGTTTTTTTCCCCTCAAAGACTGAAGATGAACCGTTGAGGTTTTGGGTGCCTTCGCTCTGCTGACGATCAGGATGCGCGAGGCAGCCCCGCACCCGAGCTTACAGGCCTGCAACGTTTATTATTTTCATGTGACTGAGTGTGAGTGGGGCCCATTGTTTTAAAGTTAAGAATCTGGTTCTATACACCGAGTCTGCTGTAGTGTGTTGTTGTTGTTTTGTATTTGTTTTCCCCGAAAGGGTAATATTATTTGACCAGTTTAAACAGCACTCAGTAAATATTTGTTCTTTTCATCCCAAATCAGTTGTCTGTGGTCAGTTATTTAATCTGATGCTAAGTTTAAGTCTATTTGTTTATTAGGAGGGCAAATTAAATATCACCCAAATCAGGTGAACCTTCAGGTAGCTACCTTGAGATACTGAACCCAAACACCCCATCCCTCCAGTGTAAAGGGTAACCACATAAGTAACAATTATTAATGATTATTAATAACAACGGGGCACAGGGACTAATAACCAAACGATAAACTAAGTCTCATAATTAGTGACTACTCGTAATGTCAATAGTCGGGTACGACTACACATTCGAAGTGACAGTGAAGGTTTAAGTTCGTACATGGGCTACTACATCCAGTTCTTATTACACACATATGCACAAGTAATCACAGACGACTGCTCTTTAAAATATAACAGAGTTTATTAAATCAAAATAATAAATGATCAGATCAATTAATATCACAACCAACAAATGCTATCATACAGTTTTATGTGCCTAATACCTAAACAAATGAATAAAATAGGTGAGGATGTATGTATGCATGTGTGTGTGTGGGTCTATGTGTGTGAAAAGGGAGGGGGCCTTAAAACTACAATCGCGAACTACAAACCAAGATGGCGGAGCCGAGTGACTTAGACAAAATGGCGGAGGGGGCGGCTGTGTGTAATCACGTGAGAAGGGAGGGGCCTTAAGAACTACAGCTAAGAACTACAAACCAAGATGGCGGAGTCGAGTGACCTCGACCAAATGGCGGAGCAGATAGCTGGGTGTAATCACGTGTGTCGGCGCAGCACGTGTGTTGGGACAATAGGCGAGAGGTTCACCCACAAAGTTCTATGTGTATGTAAGTTACGGAAGACAAGAGAAATAAAAAGGGATAGAGAGGGAGATCGAGGCTTCTGTGTGCGGTCCGCGTTGTAGTGAGAATGAGGATCGCTCATCGTATCTTGCACAAGTTGCCGCTGTCGGTAATGAACTGACGGCACTTATGCACGATAGCCGCGATTCCACACTTCACTCACAGAGCTGATTTAAGTAAAACAGAGTAAACACAATGAAAAGAAAATAATCCCCAAACAAAACAGTCAGAGCAGGAAACACACAATACGACGGTCCCTGTGGTCCGTCGATGATTGCGCAATATCTCACTATAACGAAACAGTGACTTAACACGACAAAATACGGGAATAAACCAACACATAAATGAATAACCTGAATTAAACTAAGGCTAAATTAAGCTAAGCTACGCCCAGACACCGTGAACTCTTACTTTGAGACGCTTCGTTGCAAATTGGAGAGTGTTCGTGGAAGAATTGTCCTTTTCCTCGAGGAGGGGGGGGGGGGGGCTGCTTTTCGGCACGGCTTTTGCGCTGGTGCGGATTCGGTCCTGCTCGCTGCAGAGAGGGGGCCTGTGGTTCAACGTTGGCTGAGGCACGTTGTCTGTTCGTACCTCCCGGTAATGATCGGTGAAGAAAGAGGTTTAGTCGTCCTTTTACCGATGGTGTGCACACGAAAGGCGAGGAACGGATCGCAGAAGTGATTCGTTCTAGCGGGATAGGGGCCTTAACCTCAGAATGGAACGTAGTCTGTTTCGACCAGCGCGCGCTGAGATGAGGGTGAGTGAGGCCGGCGGTCCTCGTGAATCTTCTTGGAGACCGGACGAGGTCCAGAGGGAAGAGGTCTATTCTCGCTGTGTTAGCGCTTATAAACGGGTCGGCACAAACAGCGGGGGGCACTTTCTTGGCCAATGAAGGGTCAGCATCAGCTTGTGGCCGGAGCTGGAGGTGGGGTCATGTTGAGTGGACACGGATCAGACCTCAGGTCAGGCTTGTTAAGAGGGGAGACACATGTGAGGGACTCAGCCAGCCAGGAGGTGGCGCCAGACCCCAACACATATGTGCAAAAACATTAGCACTATAACTCTCTTCAACATACCTGATCTTCTGTGAAAAGCCCAGGCCAGCGTTCCAGCATCATGTGTATGGCAGGTTCAGACTCCACCACCTCTTTTCTTCTAAGTGCAAACGTCAGGTACATCTTCTGGGCTTTCTGGTGAATTTTTGATAAGTGGATCTTCATTAAGGGCATTAATGGAGTTAAATGTGTACAAACATTCTTGGTGTAAACAAGGAAACGGTACAGTTCTAAGGTAGCTCCCATGTTTTAACCTGTAATGTTTTAACAGGTAACTCCTTTTCCCAGTTATCTCACAGTATTTGCACTGCATTATTCACAAGAACCTGTAAGAACAAGAAAACTATTAGCTGAACATTAAATTCAACAACCCAGTTACATTAACTCCACTGCAAAACTTTACCCAGCCTCTGCTAATAACCAACTAATGACCTCGTGCCTTGAGAAGCTAGCTAAGTTACTGCTATAAATGCAATAAATAACTCCTGTGCAACCTAACCAAACACCATTTTGAAAAGCTAACGTAACGTTATCGTCAGCTAGCTTAAAACACAGCACATGCAAACACGTGTTAAAGTTATAAACTGGAGCCCACAGAAAATCGTGAGCATGCTAACACTCAGCTAACGTTAGCGTTTAGCTTAACGTTACTTGTTGAAATAAATGCTCCCAGAATGATATCTATCGTTACAGTCAATATGATGAGAGTACACACTCACCATTCCACTTGGTTCAAAGTTGTTTCAGAAATCCCGAAATTCCGAAATCCCGAAATCCAGAAATTTTTATGCTTATGTGTTGCTAAGAAGACACCCCAGAAGATGGGTCACTCAGGTATAGTTCCATCATTGTTCAAAGTCAAAGAATAACTTTATGATGTTAGTTGTAATGAATAAATATATTTTTAAATCAAGTACATTTCTCTGGCATTTATAGTTTTCTACTGTACCGAACCGTGGCTCCACTGTATCGTACCGAACCCAACCGTGAATTTTGTGAAGCGTTACACCCCTAGTTTACAGTGTAGAAGTTACTTTCAATTTTTTCAGATAACATTTCTTTATGCATATAAAAACATTATCCAGCTTCTTAGGATGTATGAACCACTAAAAAAGCCAATGAATTATCTGGGGAACAATGCAAAACTAAAAAGACGGCTGTGTTTCTGATGAAACGACTTCCACACAAATTATGTTATTCTGCCATGAGAAGCTGACATTTTGAAGATGCATGGTTTTGTAAAAGAAATCAAAGATAAGTCTGGAAATAATCATTATATACAATAAATAAAATCGAATTAAAGTCATATGTCTTGTTTTGAGTACTATATATATATATATATATATATATTTTCTAATCTGGCGATTGACTCAGAGTCATTATTCTTGCAGGATTCTGCATCTCACTGAAACTATGTGCGTATGTTCAATAACAGCAGCAGCAATGGGAGAATGATTTGCTGTAAACATTCATCAAAGCAGCACAAATCATCCTTCTATTCACACTAATCACCGAGCTGAGGATCTGCCGTGTGAAGACTGATATTCTCTGCTTGTCTCTTGTTAGTGAAATGACCCATTCACTATCTGTACAGGCTCTTTGAAGTTCTCCATTCCCTTTGAAGAAAACTGACACCCTGCAAATAATAGCCTCATCTGCATGAACACGGGTCCACTCACCTCACTTACATAACTCTGCTTCCACCTTGTTCACAGGCAGGTAATAAAAGTTACATGAACAATTGCTTTGGCTCTTTTTGTTGTTTTGTTTGCTCAAGTTCGAACCTAGATTCATCTTCATTTGTAAGGATAATTAAAGCTCCGATTGTTTTTTTGTTTGTCGGCTCATAAAATGCTCATTAGTAGACTGGAGCAAGCGTTGATTTTAATGTATTCTCATTTTTTTGTACCGAACACATATGAAGAATGCACTGATAAAAGCCTCTGTCAGAGTTACAATAAGACCTGCTGGAAATAAAGTCATCAGCAATGCTGAATGACGAATTGTCATATATCAAAGGGTCTCCCAGGCGAGTGCGTGGGACTGACAGAAGACCTAAAACGTTTGACCTGAGAGCGCGGGCGGGTGAATAGGGGTGAAGTAGATCAGCTACATATGTAGGAGCCTGACCGTGTAGTGCTCTGTAAATGAGAGTGAGGATTTTAAAGTGTATCCTGAAAGCTACAGGGAGCCAGTGGAGAGATCGGAGTACGGGGGTGATGTGAGACCGTCGATTTGTCCTGGTGAGTAATCTGGCGGCAGCGTTTAGGATGACCTGCAAACGGTTAAGAGCAGATACACTGAGTGATGTGAAAAGAGTGTTACAGTAGTCAATGCGAGAAGAGATAAATGTGATCGTCTCTAGTTCAGTATCAGCACTTAACTGATATAATACAAAGCATAAAGAAGCATGGTAATTAACAGTAGGGCACCACGGCCCTCACCCTGAAAGAGGTTAAACACCAAAGACTGGTGTTTCCTGACTGTCTCCCACAGCCGGTCTTAAAGCTCAAGCCTTGGGCAGAATATGTTCGAGCGGAATCAAAGCTCAAACCCCTGCACGTTGGGTCACAGTAGGCAGGGAGGAAGGATTTGTAAGACAGCCATATTACACTGCTGCTGGGTCACTCATTAGACTGTGTTACTCCAGGCAACCTTTGAAGACCTTTGAAATGGCAACAATCACCACGCTTGGCACACACGACAAGTTTCAGTTGGTTGCAATCTGCAACCTCACCGCTACATCCTCTGATCAAATCCTACACACTGAAGAGACTTAACACATACAGAATAGACCTTTCATGTGCTATATGACGAGCACTTATTTAGGGCCAGTAGTTAGGGTATATATATATCAAATGTCTCGGCTTTGAATCCTTTAGCATGGATTCAAACAGACCGGAGGAGCCTGTGTGTCTGAATGAGATAGCGAACAGATCAAACATCGAGCTGCCGATGTTCCGAGACAATCGGTCAGAAAGAGACGAGGCAGCAGAATAGAGAGGCAGATGGGAAGAGAGAGAGATGGAAACAGAGCCTCTCTAAAAGAGTAAACCATCATAAGATAAGATAAGATAATCCTTTATTAGTCCCTCAGTGGGGAAATTACAGGATTACAGCAGCATTGCTCACAAGTAATAACATAAGATAAAAATCAAGTAATATAAATAACGAAACAGTAAACAGTAATAAAAAAATATGACAGTAAAGAAGAATAAAAAATATACCAGTATATACAGATGGAGTAAAATGTAAGATAAATACTTAAACGTATTGGATATTGCACGGGATATTGCACAGGATTGCACGGATTAGATATTGCACCAGGTGAATGAATTAAAGTGTTCAGAAGTGTTCATGTGAATTAAAGTGTTCAGAAGTGTTCATGTTCAGTCAAATGTTCGTGTTCAAAGTGTTCAAAGTGTTAGTGGTCTCCCGAGAGCAGTTTGTTGTGCAGCCTGACAGCAGCGGGGAGAAAGGACTTGCGGTACCTCTCCCTCAGACACCGGGGATGAATCAGCCGGTGACTGAAGGAGCTGTGCAGAGCTGCCAGATTGTCCTGCATGGGGTGGGAGGCGTGGCTCATCAGGGATGAGAGCTTCGCCATCATCCTCCTGTCTCCCACCACCTCCAAAGTATCCAGTAGACACCCCAGCACGCTGCTGGCCTTCCTCACCAGTTTGTCCAGTCTCCTCCTGCTCCAGAAGACCACTCCATAGAAGATGGCTGATGCCACCACGGAGTCGAAGAAGGTCTTCAGGAGTGCTCCCTGCACCCCAAAATACCTCAGTCTCCTCAGCAGAAAGAGTCTGCTCTGTCCTTTTTTATAAAGAGCGTGAGCGTGGTCAGTCCAGTCCAGTTTATTGTTCAAGTGAACACCCAGGTACTTATATGAGTTCACGACCTCAATGTCCAGTCCCTGGATGCTCACCGGTGTCGGAGGAGGGCGTTTACCCCGGCGGAAGTCCACCACCAGCTCCTTGGTCTTGCTGGTGTTGATGTGGAGGCGGTTCCGCTGGCACCATCCTAAAAAGTCCTGGTTTAGTTCCCTGTACTCTCTGTCATCATCTGCGGAGATGAGGCCGACGATTGCAGAGTCGTCAGAACTTTTGCAGGTGGCAGTTGGCAGAGTTGTGTTTGAAGTCCGAGGTGTAAATGGAGAAGAGGAATGGAGCCAGAACGGTTCCCTGTGGGGCCCCTGTGCTGCAGGACACCCGATCTGACTCACACTCCCGTATCCGCACATACTGTGGACGGTTGGTGAGGTAGTCCAGGATCCATGCAGTGAGGTGGTGGTCCACCCCGGTCTGCTCCAGCTTGTCCCTCAGAAGCAAAGGCTGGATGGTGTTGAAGGCACTGGAGAAGTCGTAGAACATGACTCTCACAGTGCTTCCAGTCTTTTCCAGGTGAGAGAGGCATCTCTGCAGCAGGAAGATGACGGCGTCATCCACCCCGATGCCGGACTGGTAGGCGAACTGAAGAGGGTCCAGGGATGAACTCACCAGAGGGCGGAGATGGGCAAGGACCAGCCTCTCCAGGGTCTTCATCAGGTGGGATGTCAATGCCACCGGTCTGTAGCTGTTGAGGTCCTTGGGCCGCGGGTTCTTTGGTACCGGTACCACGCAGGATGTCTTCCATAGCTGTGGTACTTTCCCCAGCCTCAAGCTCAAGTTGAATATGTGCTCCGCTATCCCGCACAGCTGCTCTGCGCAGGATTTGAGGAGCCTTGAGCTGATGCCATCCGGACCCGTGGCCTTCCTCGCCTTGATCCTCCTCAGTTCCTTCCTCACTTGGTTGAGGGACACCCTGGGGGGTGGGGTGCTGTGTGTTGGAGTGGGGGTGGGTTGCTGGTCGTAGAATGCTGAGTATGAGAGGTGTGGAGGGGAGCCGAGTGCTGTGGGGAGGGGGAGGGGCGGTAATAATCCAGGGGATGCAGATGATGGGGGTTTCAGCAGCAGGGAGGTCTGGGTGGGGGGAGGGGTGAGTGGCTGGTCAAACCTGTTAAAAAATAAGTTCAGCTCATTCACCCACTTTTGGTCCCCCTCAGGCTGTTGGTTGGGCCCCTTGCACCCAGAAATCGCCTTGAGGCCCTTCCAGACCCCGACGGTGTAATTCTGCTGCAGCTGGTCCTCATCCTGTAGACATCTTTCCCCTCCCTGATCTTCATCCTCAGCTCCCCCTGCACAGTCCTCAGCTCCTCTTTGTTGCCAGATCTAAAAACCCTCTTCTTCTCCTTGAGGAGGGCCTTTATCGCCGGAGAGATCCAGGGTTTGCCATTTGAGAAACACCGTACAGTCCTGGTGGGTACGGTGTTCTCAACACAGAAGTTAATATAGTCCGTGATGCAGTCGGTGAGACCGTCGATGTCTTCCCCATGGGCATCACTGAATACCTCCCACGCAGTTGTCTCAAAACAGTCCTTCAGAGCCTCCTCGGCTCGATCGGTCTATCGTCTAACTGTGCGGGTCACAGCTGGCTGCTTCTGTGCAAGAGTTGTGTACACAGGCAGGAGGTGCACCAGGTTGTGGTCAGATCTGCCCAGGGGAGGGAGAGGTGATGATATGTATGCCTCCTTGGTGTTGGCATAAAGAAGGTCCAGTGTTTTCTTGTCTCTGGTGTGGCATTTGACATACTGGGTGAATGTGGGCAGAGTGGAGGACGGAGGGGCATGATTAAAGTCCCCAGAGAGAAGGAGGAGGGCATTGGGGTGTTGTGTCAACAGCACCGTCATGCGGGCTGCTTGGGGGAGGCCGAGCCCTGTAGGTCTTAAACACGGACCTTTGGTGGTCTTCAATCACACACTGAGCCATCAAAGGCACCCTTCACTGATGTAGTAGCGGGGCCGCTGTGCACGTCTCTGAGCCTGACAGAGCATGTGCATGCCACAGAGTGCAGTCAAAGTCCAAAAGAGGTTCAAACCCCTGTCCTTTTGCACTCCCCCCCCCCATCACAGACATGAAGGAAACACAGCACAAACAAAAGGGTAAAACATAGGCCGGGGCTGGTTACCTGCTGAGCGAAAACATCACTGAACTCCCAACCAAACAGGACCTCCGACAGTGGATTTTATTCCGTTAGATTTGACAGGATTCCCAAACACACATTTTCTTCTGGTAAATCCAATCTTTCAGTTGTGATGCATTTTATTTACGTGAATCTCAATGGCCCTCATTTAATGAAGTGTTTGTATGTGCATTGAATTTAGATTTTTGTCTGATCCCAAGATGTTTCGCTAAGGTTTGTGGGTAATTGTGTGCCATAAAATGGCAAATAAAATACGTCTGGTAACAGTAAAATGTCAGAAATAAAGTTTGTATTTATAACATTTGTCAAAATCAATGTCCAGTAAGTGATTATATGACATCATCTTCATCAGCAGATGGAGTTTGCCAATATGTCATTGTAGTTATTGAATTCTTTTTGCACTTTATGACTTCCGAGCTATGTTGGCTTTATAAAAAAGCTGAAAAGGAAACCTATAAAAGGACCTGGTGATGAGATTGATTTGTCAACTGCTGTTTCCAAATCAAGCACAATACAAAAATAAAACATGTTGATTTGTTGTACACAAGATGGAGGTAAACAATGTAAAAGGTGTCACTGCTTTTGGCACATCTGAATGAAGTGGGGGCTATCTGGCTCAAAGCCACTCTGAAACCTATTTGAATCAAGGTTCATCAGCAAAGTCACAGGCGCCATGCTTGCACCAGTCCCTGGACATATGAATTATGTATGGTGGCGTATTTAAAAGCTTTTCCATCCAACTCCATCCTAACCTGGAGTACCTGTAGAGCTCTGAGCATGCAGGCCATATTGGTTATGGTTGTACAGAGGAAGTCGCTTGGAGACACATTTATGTATGAAATGAAACCAATGGGGATATAAAAAGTTTCCAATGATCAGTATTAAATACCTACAAACTGTTTTTATTTCAAGTCCTCAGGCTCCCTTGAGCTTTGTAAGGTTATATGTAAGTCTTTATCATTTGAAAATAACATGATTTAAGATTTCCCCACATTCAACACCAACTGAAGTAGAATTCTCAGAGACACATGAGATCCAGTGCAGTGGTGACGTGCTGATACAAACGGAGGATTCAGGTGTCAGCAAGACGTCACAAAGTGTCAACAAACTATGTAAAGGTTGGAATTATTACAATCACAATGCATTTAATAACTTTCATGATCCAATTCGTACATGCATACCTTGGTACCAAACTCAATATGGTCTGATTTACCAATCACCATATGTTCAACACCTGTATAAAAGTGGTTTGTCACAACACAATTGTCAATAACTTTTGAGAAGCAGAGTATAAAGGATAAAGTAACACTCAGTGTACTTTATAGAACAATCACAGGCACACACACACACACACACACACATGGAGGCACAAGATGCCAAAATAGGCATCTTTTAAAATAGCTTTTAAAGTCTTGAAACTTGACTCATGCCTCCGGCTGCAGCCGTCGGGCTGTCCATCCGTACGGTTCATAATTGGGAACTTGTGATGTCTCAGGAATGCCACGAAGATATCAACTCAAAGATGGCACCAACGTCCACCTGGACTCAAGGATGACCTGAAAATATTTGGGTGGTTCAAAAATCACTGTGACCTGTTATGTCTTTCCTATTCTCGTGAATGCAACATCTCAGGAAAGCCTTCAGCAAATATCTCCAAATTTGACTCAAACATCAAGTTGGCTTCCTTGGTCAACGGTCACTGTGACCTCACAAAACATTTTTTTTTGCCCATGAAAAATTTCCGATAAAATGATGAAGAGATAATATATCGGCCAGACATGGACGTAAACTGCAACATGACTGGTTGGAGGAGGCAATTGTTTTTTTCTTTAATATAAACTCAACAGGGTACCTTTAAGAATAGTCCAGAGGCCCGTTATTCTTCAAAGAATAGCCACAGTTGAGACCCATGCATGAGCAGAGGACCATGGGGATCAATTCCATCTGCTCAGTGTGGAAGGGACAATCATTTGTGAAACGGGATGCCGGCACCATTTGTAAGCAGCGCTCGCAAAGCACCATCCCACGGTTGATTTGGTTCTGTGTGTGAGGTCATCAGATTGTTCTGCATTCTTTTTTGAGTGGCTAAAAGTCTACTTATTGTGTTAAAGTTTCTTGAATTCAGTGCTTCCTTGATAGTGTGACAGTGTGGTCTCTGAAACTTCAAAGGGAGTCCTCAAATATGCACCAGTAATTGTGATTAGCATATACTTCTTGTATTAAAATGTGACTCTGGGCTATGTAGCTGTCCTGAAACAATCCACACAGCAGAGGAAGCTTCTGGTAGCAGTCAGGAAAAAGCGAAGGGGAAGACTTCTCTCCTGGTAGAGGTATTATCATCTGGTTAATTAATCATGACTCCACTTTGAATTAAATCAATTAGATACACGGCGTTTTATTATGCTGGCAGGTATGGGACTCAAAGGTTTTTGCGCAGGCTGAGGAAAGTCGTAATTCTTCAGAAATTTAACAAAAGTAAGGTTTTTTTAAGGCAAGACACTAGAAACAAACATTGTTTTTGTTCATACAATGGTCAATTTTGAGATTCCATAATGTGTTATTTCAGACAAGAGGAAAGAAAACATCCTAAATACATATTGAGGTCTTTATTTGTTTCTACTTTGTCCCTCTACATCTGTAGATTTCTCCATAATGCACAAAAAGTGCATTAGATAATGCTTCATTTGCATATTTACACTTACCATTTCAGAAATTTTGTAAACCATTAAAACATGTAAGTAATGTAAGTAAGTAACGGGGCAAGTTTTGATGGCGATATCTGTTGGTATTCTTTTACCCTTTTCACCTGTGGTGTCTTCCAAAATGTATGGTAGTTTCCAATACATATCTCATTCCTAAACATAGGGGTAAAAATTGATTTTTAGACCAGTATTTTTTGATTCATGTAGTGAGATAAAGATACACTAAAATTGTCTCTATAAAAATCCTTTTGCCTGTAATGTGTCAAACTATTGAACTATTTGAACCTGGCTTTATCCAATGTTCAGATTTGTAATCCCGAAATGTAACCAAATGTGCACATATTGCACAAGATAATGCCTCATTTGCATATCTAAACATTAGAAAACTTGTAATCCAAAAAAAAAAAATATGTTCACCCATCTCCCCTGAAGCGCAAAAGCCATGTTACTTTTTAAACTTCATGTAATAAGCTATTCCACGTTACATTTAGTTGATTTTTCATTTCATATTTACACTCTGCACGAGCTTGCTCTCTTTGGGTTCACCATGTGTGAATACAGGTTTTGGACTTGACTCAGTTGAATTGATTCCAATAGAATAAAACCCAGCTATTCATAGAATGTTCCCGAAATAGTGTCAAATGCAAAAATGGCCTCAGTAATGTGTAGAATCTGCTGAAAGCTGGTGTCCTCAGCAGCAAGTCTTTCAGGCTGAGCTGGTTTTTAACTCCGACAGATCCATGGTGTCTGTCGCTGAACAGCATCTGTGCCTCACTGTCAAACCTCTCAGGCCTATTATAGACCGCCAGAAAAGAAATCTCTATAATACTGCTTTGCTATAAACTAGAAGGGCATGCTGAGACCTCCACAAAGGCCAATGTGCTCCAAAGTGGAAAGGGTTCTTTCTTGGCCCATGCTAAACCCTTCCACCAAGAGAGTGGAGCCAGTAGTTCTTTCAGTAATCCGACCAACAGAAAGAAACCAAACCAACAACATAAGCTGCTTGGTGGAAGTAATGAACTGCTGAAGCTGAAGTTAGGCTGTAGATATTCACTTAATGATGTTGTCCAGTGTAGCCAGGAGTTTCTCTTTCCATTCAATCTGCATATATCACATACAAACTAATAACGCATGCTGTTTGTTTGGTCTCGCATCTGGATGGCTCACCACTTTCTCTGTGAAATAGAAAATGGATTTCATCTGAATTGAATTCAGTTGTCTGCATGTTAACAAATTCATGTCTCCGTCGCAATTTTTGATTTCGATCCACTTCATCATCAGCGAGGAAATTGTTTTTGTGATTTACTGTTGTATCTTTACTGAAGAAACTGGGCCTTTCATACAAATGACTGTTTTCTACAAAAACAGACAAGAATAAAGAGAGGTCCACTGCAGCATCATCTTCTGATTGCATTGTGCTCATTAATCACACAAAGAACAGGCAATTGCAAATATGTAATTATGAAATGAATTACCTCTGAGTGAAAGTCCTTGCTGGATAGCATTCTTTTCACACGTATTCCTTGATAACATCCTGCTTGTTGTTCTTTTTCCAATAACTACGATCTTGGGCTGACAGATCAGGTGGTCCTCCATATGTTTTCTTTTCTTCTGGTGCATTTCTTTGTTACCTGAGCCACAGTCCCTATCTCAACATACACCACCCTGGCTAATGCAACGTCTATTGCAACCCAAGCCTCATTTTGTTTTACCAAAATAAGGAACAACATCAGCGATCATTTCGGTCTGGGAGTCGTCTGTGTTTTCACACTGTGTTTTTCAGGTCATTCGAATTTACGTGTAACATTTTGGTCGCTTAAAATGTCTTATTTAGGGTTCGCTTGTACTAAACTCCACCCTCTTGTGTCGCTTCTGGTTGCAAGAAACCAAGATAGCGACATACAAAAACCAAGATGGCGATGGACAAAATGCCGAACAAACACCAACACGCTCTCACCAAATAAGTGACGTAGCATATCATTTGAGAGCGACCGCTCATGGTGGACGGGTGGGCATGATGTGTCGAATAAACAGAGGACTTGCAAGCAGGAGACTGATGTTCAAGACCAGTTTCGCTAAACCCTTTACTGACATGTTTCCCATCTCATGTTATGTTGTTTAAATACATATTTTACTTACTTTAGTTCAGGAAGTTATTTAAAGCCCAACGTGATGTTTTTCCTAAACATACCTAATTGGTTAAACCTAACTACGGCTAACAGTTGTTTTGTTGCTTAAGCATAGATGCATCCGGTTCACGGTAACAACGTGCCGTTAAGTGACACGCAAAAAGCCGTTTTTAAATGCGCTGCAATGGTTTGAAGAAAGCTCTGGTGCTATTTATATGCCGTCCCATGAGATTGGGATACATTGGTGAACAAAATTGCCCATTGCGCATGTATTTTGTGCACAAAGTAAGAACATTTTTATGCTTATTAGTGAATTAGACCTTTTGAGATTTAAATCCGTGACAACTTTTATCAGTAGTCCTTTTTAAAAGGAATGACATTCCTGGTTGAATTTGACTACTTAGGAAGGTATTGAAAAAGCTTTCTTTCTTTAGACAATCGCCAAAAAAACGTCATAGTCAGACTTTCATCTTTCTGGTGGTTCCGTCGGAAAAAGCAATTAAAACACTTGCTGAGCACTTGGAAAGTCTTGGATATAAAGATTCCATTGTTTTCAAACTTTTGTAAAAATAAATGATCAAACTTTCTTTAATGATTTATGGCAAGATAATAGTGTTACAATGCACAAAACACATGTTTGAGTTCTCTCTGCTTCTAGCCATGATGGTGCTGTTTCCATAGCGATTGGGCTTCAGAGGGTTAATCAACTGAAACTGATCTTCTGCTTGACATCAAACGTTAACGTCCATTTTTCTGTTCATTTACTTTCTTCCCTCTGATGGTGCGAAGAGTGTTTCTGGCTCCTCACTGACATGTCCCAGTCTGATGCGTTCAGACTTAAGCACACCCTGTCATTCTGATATTCACGTTTAATTCTACCACAATAATTAACCGACAGCGTGAATCACTGGGTTTCAATGAAGTAAGCTGGTGGGTTATATAAACACCAACACTGCTTTTCAGTGCTTGTTTTTTCTGTCCTGTTGTTTTCCTGTTTGTGAGGTATTTTGAGATAAACAGCATCCGCTCTGCTCAGCATGAGAGCAGAGCGGATTTATAGTCATTCAGCTGCTGACGTGTTCAGACACTGTGTATATTTCTGCCTACTGTGGATAATTTGTCCAGAAACCTGTGGCTTAAAACACGCATTAAGAAAATCATTACTCAGGTTGGGATCAGCATTGTAAAGCAGCTAAAACTGGATAGGCCGACACACACACACACTCGCAGTATCGCAATGTGAAGATGCCAAATAGCTCTCTCTCTCACACACACAAATATCTCTCTGAATCAGCAGCATTCATTTCTGCTTCAGTACTGTGAAAAGTTGGGCATTACATATTAAATAGCCCGAGGCACTATTTCATATGATGACTGTATACTCTGCACCCCGTCTTTAATGCAATATCTACTTTATTACTGTTTTCCAGGAAAGGATAATGCTTCGCGACCCTGTGAGTGAGCAAATATTGATGACAGATTGAAGAAGTACAGTGTATTAAATTACACAGCAGATAGGAAAGGAATGAGGCTTTGAACTCAGTTTTGCGGGGATGCCGAGTTTCCCTCGCTGACAATTTGATGCTTCTTCTTCCCGCTGCCTTTTGAAACCACCGCCGATAGCAAAGCCCAAGGGTGGTGACACTCCAAACCCTCACCCTTATTAAAGGCTGTTGTCTTGTTCAACAGGGATCTTTAAAGGGGAGTGGGGGGGACCCACAGCGCACACATAAGTGGGTAATCCATTACAAGTAATGGGAATACTCCTACCCAGCTTAAGGCGCCTTGTGAAAGATGATTTCAGCAGCTTCATTATTATGGGAGAAAAGCAAAGAGGTTATCCGATCCATACAGGTATGTTTTGCTGATTATGCACGCTTGGTTTGCAGCAAGCGAACCCGAAACTGCGAATGCACCCCACCAGGGACTTGGCCAACACAAAGGTTTCTCATTGTTGGCTGCTGAGCAACTCTGCTACGGAGCAGATGGGGCTGAATGTGCCTCTTGTTTATGGAGGTGCCAGTAATAGATTGAGAATGAGAGGCTTTTTAACATCGAGGCAAACAAACTACAAAATGCTCACAGCTGAATGTAATGTGTAGTAAAATCTCATATTAACTCTGCTTCGAAAGCTTAATTAGGCCTCCAATTAAGAGACAAAGCAGGTAGAAACTACAATCCCAGCTATCTCTACTGCACACACGCGCACACACACAGTAGATCTTTTAACAATTGGTCACAATCGTTTTTGTAGTTGAGGTGGCCACACATGCCCCAAAAAGCCAACTGTCCGACAATTCGATCTAATGAGTCCGATTCAACTGGCAATCCCACAGTCCAATCATCGCAGTGGTGGGAAAATGTGTTCATGAAACAAAGGCTCATTCCATTCAGGCTATACAGGGCTCGCTGAATGTCTGATTTTACATGGAATAGCTTGTTTTCTTCCAATAAATCATGATATTTTGCTCTGTCTATATAAAGCCTCCCTGTCTGTCTTGAGTTGGGTCTATTATCTTTTGTTTAGTTGACCTTAATTGAAGCAGCTGCTATATAACAATAACAACAAACTTGATTTTTTTTTTAAGAAAGGTAACCATCCTCAATGTTTTAAGAAAACAAAAAGGGTTCAAGCACCAAAGCATTATCCACCTTGTAACAGATGTCTCATTTTTTTACTTATATCTTCTTTATCCACATTTAAACACTTTGAATTGTCTTTGTTTAAGCAGTGCTCAAAATGACCTTACTTTGTGTAGAATGACATACACCTCAGACCAGTTCCATTCAAAAACACCAGTTGGTTCTGATGCCATTGCTTTAATAAGTGGTTAACTTACACACCGGTGTGTAAGTTAACCACTTGGAAACAAATACGCTTTTCTCACCTCGCGGGCAGATTTATTCTCCGCTTGTTTTAATCAAGCAAATGAAGATTTTAAGGCTGAACGGGAGACTAATTACTACACTTGATTAAATGGCTTAAGTGGAAGTGTCCTTGGGGCTGGACAGACATTAACCCTATATAATATATTGCAATCGAATTCAGGAAACGCTACAAGCTAAGACCTTGAACATCACCGGCCGATGCAAAGGACAAGAGCAGACTGAAGGAGAGGACGCTTCAAACAACCAGGAGACCGGGGTTTGAGTCCCAAAGTTACATCAGGGATGTTTTGTGGCATGTTTTCTGTACTTATGTTACGTTTTACTTAGTTTACGTAGTTATTTTAAGCCCAAAATCAGTTTTCATCTAACCCTAAGCAAGTGTTTTGTTTAAATAAAAAATGTTACATGTTTACTGCTGCCTTTACCCTTGTCTGTGAATTTTGGCTTATTCGTCGTATCCTGACGAGCTCTCTACATCTGCCCCGCTCCCTTTTCCCTACATCCTTTCCTCCTCCGTGGCAGATTTTTAATTTGCCAACAGCCTTAGCCAAACACTGTGCTTCTCTGTCTATAATCTCAAGGAAAAGCTAATAAGACTTTAGCTCCCCTCGCTCCGTCTTCAATGGCTCTTTTTAAAGTTCATATCACAGCTAAATAAGACAAACACATCAGTAAGGGAAAGTACCCATCACGCCAGCTCCCACTTCACTTCCTGCTATCAATATCGGTGCAATTAAGGCCTCCAAAGGGTTTTAATTTCAGATGGGGAAATTGAATTCTGTCAAGATATGATCCGCATTAGGATGTGTTTCAGAGCTTAACACTATACATACGTGCATGTGTGAGTGTTATGTGGTACAATACAAAGACTATTTCATATCACAGTTTGACAGGATGGGATCAATATGAAGATACTGGAATACATTAAGTGATAATGGCTTCTTAAGAAGAAAGCCTAACTCTTCAAGAAGTGACATTATTATTAAGAAGCTGCCATTTTGACACAGTAGACCACATGGAGGAGACAGCAGCTGTTTCAATTTGAACAATTAATTAATCAATTTCATTGAACAGGTGACAAATAAATTGTTAAAGAAATAGTTCAACAGTTTAGGATTGGCACTTGTTAGATTGTGTTTGCACTCTTGTGTTGTTAGCTTCACGGACAAATGGTTCTTTTTGAATTACTCTCAAACATAGACTGTATATAAGCAGTGTTTGTAATGACGTCACCCGTTGGTTTGTGGAATACCATTTTGAAGCCTCGACCATTTCGGCTGTGGCCATCTTTTTTCTTCTTCTCCCTTTTGGTTTTCATAACCAGAAGCGACGATCAGTACAACCGGACAATAAATTAGATATTTTCAGATAAAAAAAACTGTTCAATAATAAAATCTGAGACGAACGCATTTTAAGGTGCAAGGTTTTATTTATTTCAGTTGTACAACACAGGGTTACCCAACAAAATGTAGTTGTAGTCCCATTTTGCTACATAAGTAAACCCACAAAAAAAGAAGAACTATATTATATGGTGGAAGGTGGAGATGTATTGTCTCTTTATATCCTTTTGGTTCTTCGCAGGCACCCCTTCTCACCAATATCACTGATGCCCGATAGATGGGTAGAAATTATATTCTGTATTTGTTTTAATCACCCGCTGTGGAACCCTCGTGTCTAGTGCCGTGCGCATCCCATCGTGCCAGATTGTAATGTTTCCAGTCTGGATTTTTTCTATAGCTCCTCTGTCAAGGTTAACAAGAACTTGGCACGGGAATTTTGCCTTCTTTAGATTCCTTTAAAAAATACAGCTGGAGCTTTTCACCAGAATGGAAAAGTACGTTGACCATTTTAGGTTACTATGCTGATTCCCAGGAACTTACAACGTTTCACTTGTTCCACCTCAGTGCCATCGATGTAGGCAGTGCACCTAGTGTATTCTAACCCAGTGTATTTTAGCAGCATATTACCGTATATTTGATTGGATTATATGACAGTATAATAGTCATTTCCGGTAATTTTAACATTTGCCAGCATTTACTCTTTATTCAAAAAGGGTAACAAAATCTCCTACTTCTGTATTTAATTCCCCACAAATTAAAAATAAAAAAACAATAAAAAAGTAGTTGAGTCCTCAATCATTTCTACAGCTGACTTTGTAAGATATATATATTACAAACTGACAAGTCGCATCAAGAACGGTATAACAGAACTGCATGACAATGGAGCTACAAAGCAAGTCTTTTGCACATGTACATGTGGACTGCAAGAACTCCATGACAATGAAGAGAAAGAGAGAAAGACAACAGAGGGAGATAGAGAGAGCGACCGGTGAGAGGACGTGACTGCGGCTCGTAACTTCAACCGCTGTTGACGAGTGCCTGTAAAACAGACAACTACAAAATTTGACCAACACAATGGTAAAATATGAAAGAGACTAATGGAAGGAAAGTTGAAGTAGTACTTGAATTAAGAAGCTCTATGAGCAGGCCGAATGATGCTCTCATCCATTACAGTGAAATCAGACTATTTCTCTGTTCAATGTGAAAATATGAAATTATCTGCACCCGTTTCCTGAGATCTTGATGGGCTCAGCTGCTCTTCACAACCAAGCGCTACAAACACTGTCAAGACCACACAAATAGGACGTCTCAATGGACGTGACGTCACCTTAATGGGCGTCTTTTCCAAAGTAACAGGAGCAGCATATCTGATTCAGACTGAAATCGCAAAAAAGGTACATTTCACGTTACGTTTGTTTCACGTATTGAGACTAAAAACGCCAAGAGAGCTTGTGGAACCAAAATAGTTGTTCATGAGTCTGTTCACTAGTGGCGGGTGAATGACATGAACCGGCCTTCTCATACCGACATTTAGCAGACAGGTGACCAGAGAGGATGGGGGGGGGGGGCACATCGAGAAGTAGCAGTACTTTCAAATTCCAATCTATTACTTACTGGAAGTAGATGGAGAAAGCTAAACGTTAGTGTGACGCTTCATGTTTTTAAGATGGCTGGCACTTTTTTCTTGAGGGGGGGGGGGTTGCTGTTAAAAATGTAGATCTGTATCCATGTAAACACGAAAATGACTATCTCAATTTGTGTCTTTCAGAAGACAGACAACAGGAGGCCGTGAGTATTTATTTTCGACTGGACATGAGCCTAATTACTTGTCAGGTGTGGACAACTGCCGCAGTGAACACTCTTGAAGACACTTCATCGATTTCATGCTCGCGGTCAGCTTCAGTTTTCGTGAAAGAGTCTTCTGCCTCAGCTGACATTTTGGCTGACACATTTATCATGGCAGGACTCAAGAGGGGGGGGGGGGGGGGGGGGGACTCTGACCAGAGGAGGCGAATGATCATTAACACACTAGCGTGGCTCTTCTTTTTTGGATGGCACACATGCTGACAACTGGTTGACCAAAAATCCATCATATATGCAAATCTGATTAGGTAGTGATTAATCACACTAAATGTACCAATTATAGCTGTGTCAGTGAAGTCAGCTGGCGACTACAGTCTAGTGAGCGGCATTACTGTGGGAGTAGCCTGACTCATGGTGCGAGTGCAGACGGTTATATTCTGTTCTTTAGACCCCGCTGTTATATGGCTGGTTTATTACATCAACGTGTTAGTGACCCCCTCATGCATTTGTGCAGATTGAGGCTACCACAATTCTCAATTTCCAACATCTCCCTTTGAGTGTTGGAGGTGATTCAGTATGCAATCACTGCATGAATCAATAACACAATGCAGTTTGATTCAGAAGTTGTTTTAGTTGCAGAAACAACCATTATGTTGAGTAATAACTCATTATCAAACTTTTCATTTTAAAGCTGCATTTATTATATTGTTGGCCATGTGGGGGCAGAATAACTTACATCAAAAGCTAAATACATACATTGGATTGCCTTATAAAGCTGTTTTAGCTAATGCGTTAGCAAAAAAGTTACCTCAGCTGTTACATTTTTACTTCCGTCTCGTCAAATACTGCAGCTTGGTCATGGGCCCTAGGCTTTAAACTGTTATGATCTATTTTCCCCTTTAGCGTCAGTTTTGGACGTGCCTGGGACTGCGTGTTGTCGTGGAGAAACTCGCAGTGAACAGACAGAGATCGAGGCATTTAGCTCAATTCAAGCAATAAACATTTATTTGTGACAGAAGTATTATGCCCGGCAGTCAAACGTGCACGTGGCCTAGTCTCTACTCTGAAGGAGTAGGAAAAAGGTACAAAAACAGGAAAAGGCGCGGAAACAGCATGCGCGTAACATTATATAGGTTCTTCTTACAGAAGCCCATTGGTGGAATACAAAGTAGCAGGCGGCTCTGTTTTAGCTTTCAGAGGGCCCGGTTAGAGCGCTGGGTATTCTCCACCCACACTGGCTCACGATGGATCCTCCTTCGCTGCATCATCAGTGTGTGTGCATGTTGTTAGCACTCGAGGCGCCGATAAGGGTGCAATTCTAGCTATTTCAGAAGTCTCTGTGTGAATAGATAAGAGAGCCCTTCTCCTACGCTATGATGGCAGTTTTCCGCCCTAATCTAGTGCTGTAAGCAGGTGGTTCTCTTCAGAGGCACAGTGTCTGTTTCTATTGTACGAGCCGGCGCCGGAAGGCCCGATTCGGAGTATTTGACCTACTTACTGTGACCTCACAACTCCGCAATATAAGCATGCAAGTATAGCGCATATTACATATAATATATTTATTTACAGTGTCAGTTTCTGCTTCAAGCAAGCCACAGGTCGCTGTTTACTACAGCTGTAGGAACACAAAATAAACTGATTTGGCTGTGATTTAACAGCAATAAACCGACAAAAAGGGACTCCGAAATAACTACGTAATGATGCCGATTTGTACTTGTCTTCTCTGACAAAAAGGGCCTTCATTTGTTTACTTGCGATATCTGAGCAGTTTGTTTCTGAGCCCATGGACTCTTGCTGAGCATTGGTCCGGTTTAATGTTCATAATGACCCTCTGAAGGAACTCACAGGTGAACTTCATATTCCGGGGGTACTCCAGGTTAAGGCAGTAGATTGCGGCCATTAACATGGCAAAGCCTGTGGGGATGTCTCCGAGCTTATGTAGGATGATCTTCTCCTCTGCTACCACAGCCACATTGAAGACCTCCAAAGGAAATGCATCTTGCAGAGTGCCTTCGTGTCCAATCAACAGTCCAACCTGCATTACTTTCATGATCACATCAAGGTTTTCTCCATGGGCCTGAAGATGTATAAAGACATTCAAATCTTAACCAACATCTCCAAATTTAAAACATAACTGCCACTCTAATTAATAGACTAATTTATAAATTTTTTCCAATAATTTGAAGACTTATAATATCACCAGCTCAACCAATAGTAATACAGACAAGGAGAGTGCTGAAGGGTATGGTAATAACTCTCACATGAAAAATGTTACCATTGTCACATTAAAAAAATTGAGTGTAGTAAAGGTGTAAATACAGTTTCTTACGTCACACATCCAGATTATGTCGGTGGAATCCTCTGAAAGATAGCGTGGAAGACCAAGCAGGGTGGCTGTTCTTCTGTTTTGGTTTGTGTCCTACAAGAACAGGCAAGAGTAGATGAATGTGATACCAAAGCTATAATCCTTATTTTAATACACAATAACAAGAAACTTGTTTTCAACACAGTACATACCTCCTTTTGCAGACACTGCAGCACACTGCGCAGACGCAATCTCCTGCTCGATGAAACACCTGCTTTGTACAGCTCTAGAAGACTTGGCACCAAGGCATCTAGTCCATCCAGGAATGACTCCAGCAGGTCTTTAGTGACAATCCTACTGAACTCGGCACTCAGCTGAAACAGACAGATGACAAAATGCAGAGAAATATGTATGAGTGAGGGAAAATAAGATCATTATTGAAATGAAAATACAGGATTTCTATGCTATACTCAGTTGGCAAAACATTACCCGTCTTTCACTGAACAATGCAGGCCATCTGTCCATGACTGCAGAGATGAGTGGCTCGTTACCAATGATTTCACTTCTTCTTTGCGAGAATGTTGCAATCATCAGATCATCCAGAAGCTGTGAATCTGGTTCTTTCTTCTGCACTTCTAGAAGCATGGTCTCGCGATCCTTCTCAGATTTACCGGCAGTTTGTCCCTCAGGTGGCTCTGGCAAGAAATGGATCTCTCCCTTTTTTGACCTCTTGAATGGCTTGCTGTTCCCCCCCCCCCCCCCCCCTTTTTCTTTTATTTACAAGAACTTCTGGGCATCCAGCTGCCATCATCTGCTGACAATAATTGCCCATCTTGAATCTCATGCTGAACACCCAGCAATACCATCCTTTACCAGACCCTGGCTCCGTGAGACAAGGATGCTTTGCAACCAGAGCTTTGGCTACACATTCATAATGGTCTTTACTTGGATAGGCAGTGATTTTTGATACGATATCAGCTAGCCTGTCCAGTATTTCACTCTTCACACCCTTTGAGAGAGTCATCACAGTTCCATCCTTGGTATATAGGCATGTCAAATTGCAGAGTTCATTCCCAAATTATGGATCTTCAAACTGTAAGATGAAGCTCCCTTTGAGGCCCAGAGCGTTGCGTAGTACCATACATAGCTCATCAACTGACAGGGGAATATTCTGTAGGGTGACGCGCCTTATTTCCTGGGGTGAGACAATAACTCGAAGAAGCATTGTTGAGAAGGAACCAACAGCTGAAACACAGAGAACAAACAAGAAAACACTTGAAAAATAGTTGTAAGTGATCTGAAAGAAAATGAATGAGTAAAACATGTAACAGCAGAGGGTAGATGTATGAAATTGTACAGTAAAAGAGGAGCATGTTCTGCAGTTAAATGTATGTGATTGCATTGGTCAAGCAGTCATCCTGTTAAGCGGTCCAAGATTAAGGGTGGTTAAATGTATGGCGCAACCCTCAAATCAAACATTACCTTAATGTAACATGAATGTCCTTGGGGTGATGAGCAGCTTTCCTTCAACAGGGTATGCAGCAAGGGGGATGTAGTCATTCAGACTGTCAGGATCAACAACCACAGTTACTGCAGGGTCTCTTTTGGCGAGCTGGTAACACCTGAGATGCTCCACAAAGGCTGCTGTGAATAGTTCCATAATGAATGATATGCCACCATCCACTACACAGATCTCCAGTATTCTTCCAAAATCTGGCAGTCCACCTGTCTGTCCAACTGAAAGCACCATTCCTTTAGAATATTTAGTCCCATTCAAATAAGCGATGGAGGTGAGTGAAACAGAGTCCAGACCTGCAAACTTATTCGATATAGCCTCTCTGATAACAGCATCCAAGATGCCTATACGGACACAACTGATACTCGCCCAGTCTCAATATTTGGCTTGAAAATAGTTGGAATTTCCAAATAATATACCAACATCAGTTGATGTCTTGTGGCCAGAGTGTGCAGAATATTTTTGAAATTGCAAGCATCACGACCTACCTTTTTAAAGAAAGAATGTTTGGCCTCAATTACTGGACCATATTTCTTGATTAGCACAGGATAATGTTCAAGGTAATGATGTTTTGGGCGTAATTTAGTACCAGGAAATACTTCTAAAAGCAACTGTCTGTGGTCAGAGATTTTGGCTTGCAGGTAGCACAGGGTCTCTGTCGTGAATGAAGGGCTGGATAACAGCTCCACAATGTCTTTCAATTCAAGGACCACAGACCAAGTTTTTTCACTCTCTGGAATACGGTGGCCAATTAAAAGTGGAAGAAATCTCAGAAGGGCCCAGTTCTCATGTCCATTACCACCAATTGTTCCTTTTTTGTATTATCTGAGGTCTGTTAGTTTTGTCACAAAATTGAAAGGGAAATGATGCTATTCTATCATAAGGTAATTCAATGTGAAATACCTTTTAGCAATCAGAGCTGACAGACATATGCAAAGTTCCACAGGCACAATTCCTTCTAATGCATCGTGCAGAAAATCAGGTGGAAACCCTTTTGCAGGATGGAAGTGGGCAAGTCTTCTTAAAGGACAGTCTTTCTTCAAACCATCAACACATGAGGCATCAGTTGTCTCAAGCACATTAACAGCTTCATCATACAATTCTGGTGTTCTCAAAGTAAAAGTCTCACTTCTGACATCATGCTGCTGAATGTCTTTATGGCTAGCCAAACAAAATCTGCAAAACGTGTCAACATTGAAAGACTCTCAAGAGCTATGCCTAGTTCTTCAGTGAGAAGTTTGTTTTCTATATAGTATTCACCATCTTGAAATGAACTGTATTGACCTTCCCGTTCATTGGCTCTCTGTAATGTTTGAAGAATTTCACTTCTTTCCAACAACTTACTTAACACATTGTGGCAAACCAGGGGGAAAAGCCGAGCCGACACAGCACAGGAGGCGGATCCCCAAGCTCAGGTTGGGGGAGGTGATAGAGGGAGTAGACTATCCGGTGCAGGTGCTGCAGCCACTAGGCACATGGCAGTGGTCACACCTGCAGCCCATGAGCTAATTGGAAGGAGCATATATTCCCAGGGCTGTGAAGCCGCCGGGGGAAAAAGAGAGACTGGGGAGAGGACTCACCTCTCTCCTCTGCTCTGCCCAAACAGGACGGAGGAGTTCTCTCACGCGAAGTGTAGACCGAAGGCCAAAGACCCCGACCGGGAGGAATCTTTTGTTGAATTTTACCCTATCCCACTTTACCCTACCCTGTTTATTAAAGGACACTTTTTGTTACATGGCTACTGTCTGAGTCACCTGTTTTATCGCTGAATCTTGCCTCCACATCTAAAATAGGAACATAAACAAATTAATGTTTTGTTTCTTGTGCATTTAGTACATACTCGACCGGTTTAATAACCGTAAAGTTATTTCTATAAAATTACCTTTTACGCTCTGTACCCAAAGGCCCCTCCCTTGAAAGAAATCTGAGTGGGTTCAAAGATTCCAATTCATCAGACAATAGTGTTACAACTGAGGCATCTGCTGCACAGTTATTTTCCTCCAATACTTTCTCGATAATTTTCTAAATATTTTGATGAGCAAATTCTCCAATTTCAAATAACTCATCAATTACCTCCTGTACTGCTGAATTTGAAACATGTAAAATTGTTTGCATGCCGAGAACTAAAGATGCCAACTGATGTTTAATGGCCTCTCCATTTTGAAGAGTGGGTTCAGCCACAGGTACAGAATCATAAGAAGGTGATGCCTCAGTATCAGAAACAGAATCCTCTTCTATTGCATTTGTAAGCGTATGATGTACAAAAAGCTCTGGTCTTAAACTATTTAGGGTGGAAAACTTATGATTGCGACTTCTATGAGCAGTACATGTTGACAGTACACGAGACTTAAATAAGCAACCTGCAAATGGACACTTAACCGTTTCCCTGTTCCTCAAATGAGTTAATGTTACTTGGCTCTGAGAATGTACACAAATCGCAGGACAACATATTCACAATTGTATGACCTTGTTACGCCCCTGACTTAACGATGCCTCTTTTCTAGAAGAGAGCTCTGTCACGCCCCTTGAGGATCACGGAAGCACCCACACCTGAGAGTCCTCATCTCGTCAGTGGAGCTGCATATAAACCTCCGAATCCAGTGTTCCCGGCCCTCGTTTGTTCACTCTGGGCTTGTGGTGCTGTGGGTTGGCTGCTGCTGCTACAAGAGCATTTGTGCTGCCCTACCTGGGTTTTCAAAGTTAGTGGAAGTTTGTCGGGGTTTGCTGCCTTTTATTTTGTAAATGTTTTCTCCTGTTTTTTGACTAGTTAGGGAGTTCAGTATTGTGTTTTGTTTGGTCGTAGTTCAGCTGACCTCTTCTTTTCCAGTTAGCATGGGGGTTTTGTTTATTATGTTTGCCTTAGAGACCCTGATGACTACGCTTCCTTATTTAGTTTGTTTGTTTCTGTTCATCCATAATGTTAATAAATGTGTCTAATTGCCGCTGCCTTATCCTCTTGGTTTTTGGTAAACTTTTGCCAAGGTTTTCTATCACCTTTTATGTTACTTCCTGTGTACCCCTAGGCACACTATATAGGCCGTAACAGACCTTTCAGATGTTCTTTAGGCCTTGTCTGTATTTATGATTGTTTGAATACATTTCAAAACCAAGCTGAACTTAAGACATTTTAAACACCTACGATGATGTCCATGATGCTGTTTATAATGCTGGATTATCTTTCCTTGTCCATTAGAGGAAAATGCAGAAAACTTACATTTCCACGTCATGAACTGGACATTCTTCATATCTGGAAACAGAAAAAATTAAATGAAAAGTGAAAAAAGCAAATGTATACACAAATATAACATTTATTTCCTTTATGATTAAATTATCAATCTTTACAATTTCAAAATACTTAAAACAAAAACAGGGTTCAAGTGATTTTGACGCAAAATGTCCGCTATACAGTCTTCGCTCTGAATGCAGTTGCGTTCCTAATAAGCGGCATGCTCCGTATTAATATAAGTAATGTTACTGGCATTAAAATATAATATGAAGAGGAGCAAAGCATAGGCAGCGACTCAGCCGTTCAATGTGAATCCAGCCGGCGTAAGCTACTTTAAGACAGTAACGTTAGTGGAGGCTAGCAGCAAACTTGCTGACTAATGTTAGCTAGCTAACAGTTAGCTCGTTTTCACTTGGGGGTGGAGGTGTTCAGAGAAAAACTTCAGTGGCACATATAATAATGAATAAAAAATAATATTGCGGTCACATTAAGAATTAACCAATAGTTTATACTTCTACATTAAATAGGTCCACCATTTATCTTTTTTTGGGGGCTACCGTGGCGCACTGGGTTAAGAGGGTCGTCTGGGAACCGGAAGGTCAACGGTTCGATCCCCGACTGGGACGTGTCACGTGTCGAAGTGTACCTGAGCAATACACTGAACCCCCGGCTCCCCGGGCGCCGATCAATGGCAGCCCACTTCTCCCTATATACAGGGATGGGTCAAATGCAGTAGTCAAATTTCGTGTAAGTATATGACAATAAAAATGGTTTCTTCTTCTTTTAAAAAGTTCCCAGGCAAAACAGACCGGGGAAACTGTTAAGCTAGCTAAACATCAAGACCACACATTTAGCCTTTAAAAAGCCCGACCTACATTACTGACGTTACACATGATATTAATTAAGAAAAATACTCAGTCATAATTTAAACTCGCCTCTGTGTGCTGAAGCCCAGCAAAAAAAATCCTCACTGCGCTCTGTTCTGTCCGCTCTTCTTGTTTCAGGCAGAAAGTAACGTTATGTTCCTCCACCTCAATTCATTGGCGGTTGTCAGGTACATAGTCTCCCTCCGCAGGTGGCAATAGTCCTTATTGTTTACCATAAAATGCCTATATTTTCATTGGAATTTCACTATATGAATTATCTGCGGTGTTTAACCAGTAGATTATGTCTAAACTTCAACCTGGCCATGGTTTAAAAAAGACAGTTTCCTTAAAACTCAAACATTGCAGCAAATATTTTATTTCATCCCCCCCTCCCGCTGTTTGTCTCCATTGTTTTTTTTAACCGATGACTTCAAAAAACAAGTTCAATCAAAAGTTACAAATCTCAAAAGGTCAACACAATGAATTACTGTAAGTTTAATGTTCAAGAACTTGAACAGTAGAGTTAAAAATGTAAAATGTGTCAGAGCTCTAAACAGGGCTGTGCTGTTTTACAGTGTAGCTTCTACGTCTCTGGTTCTTTTGTAGACAGGGAACTATTAGTGGCAATATAATGGATGCATGTATTTATGCATCCCCATTCATTCCGATTGATCCACCTTCATTCCCATTCTTTCCAGGCCTCCTACACCCTGTATTTGCAGCGCGACGTCATGGCAGTCCTGACATTTGATTAAATCTTCAATCAACATTGTTGTGTGTGTGTGTGTGGGCGTTTGTGTGCCTGATGGGCCACAAGACCATCAGAATTCTAGCGGTCCACACGGTTATCCCCAGTTGGCCTCTGCCTCTCCCAAAACCCAGACGAATGGTAAATATAACCTTTAGTGGCCCAGACATGCTCGCACTGACTCAAACAGATCTGCGCACTCAGACATTTACAGACACATGACAAAAAAATCAAATATTTCCAAAAAGTGAGTGCTCAAACTTTTCTTTCAGTGGCTTTGGGATATTAATTTCTAGACCTGCTGGCCATGTTTAATGCATCAGACATCAGAGTAGCCTGGTGGTTAGGGAGACAGTCCCATAATTAGACGGAACTAGATCCCTTATGTGTGGAGATAAAATGACTGGAGTTTTTGACAAATCTGGGCTCAAACTTGGAACCATTGCTCATCATCTGTGAAAGTTAAACATATCTCCAAGTGGATTTTCACATCCAGACCTGCTGTTCATCAAACAGCGTTGCACGCCTGTGGATGAACGTTTGTGTAAAGGAGATGCCAAAAATGCAACGTCTGTAAATCCTAGGGTTTTGAGCAAAGCGCTTTCTAACGATAAAGAGTTTGCATAGTTGTTAGGGATTTATCGTTCACATTGCCTAGAAAGTGTGATTCACTCTCTCTTCGGATGCTCATGACTGTTTGAGAGTCTCAGCACATGGAAGACTGTAGATCTCCGTTGTTTATCTTTGTGATGTATGAATATAAAATCTAATCAGCAAAAAAAAAGAACCACCAGTGGTTTTCAAAGCATGCCTCTGTGGGCCCTCTCTCACACAAAACCCAGAACACTCACCTATGTTGCTACAGATTCAGTGAGTTGTGCTGTGGGCTTCAACCTGGGTCCCATTTCTTTCACCCATTTGTTTTATTTGCGCTAATAAAAATAGGCCCAATTAGCTATCAGCAGTTCCTGCTTGCAATGTGTCCATGGATGTACAGACAACTATCACTGGGTTATTTAACACTGACGAAAACGTGAGGATTTTCAGGCAGGTTCTTGAGTTATAAGAAGCAGGTTTTATGCGTTTACTCTCGCTGGACATATGAGAGAGTGATAACATCGGAAAGTGTAATAAATTACACTGATTCTAAAAATGTGTCAGTTTCATCAGATTTTGACTGGGTGCAAGCTCCTGGAATCTCCATGAAACAATGAGGTTATTTTGCATTCCTCTGCCCAAAAGCCTGCAAAGTGCAAAATGCTTTACAGTCTTATGGCGAAGGACTTTGGAATTGCAGCATCTGCTGCCTTTGAAGGCTCTTGTAACTGACGGCGAAGGGCCGCTCTTATGTATTTTTCACGGTTCTTGATCCGATGACTGCTCTTTGATACCAATGGACAGCCAATTAAAAAGGCA
>CM051689.1:32334109-32359109 GCA_028022725.1 Lycodopsis pacificus | reverse complement strand
AAGAGGAAGCGGAGGAACAAGTCCAGGTGTCCATTTGGACTCAGTAATGCCTTGTCCACAGCACTCTGGTAGAGATGTTTGAGTTTAGGTTTGTCTCTAAAGGCTTTAGACAACCGGGAGGTTGTTGGATCTTCTGACAGCAGATTGACTCCAGAGTTGATGAAGGTCAGATGGACATGAAGAGCAGCCAGAAACTCCTGAACACTCAGATGGACGAAGCAGAACACCTTGTCCTGGTACAGTCCTCTCTCCTCTCTAAAGATCTGTGTGAACACTCCTGAGTACACTGAGGCTGCTCTGATATCGATGCCACACTCTGTCAGGTCGGATTCATAGAAGATCAGGTTCCCTTTCTGCAGCTGATCAAAAGCCAGTTTTCCCAGAGACTTAGTCATCTTCCTGCTCTCTGGACTCCAGTGTGGATCTGTCTCAGCTCCTCCATCATACTTGACCTTCTTCACTTTTGACTGAACCACCAGGAAGTGGATGTACATCTCAGTCAGGGTCTTGGGCAGCTGTCCTCCCTCTCTGGTCTTCAACACATCCTCCAGAACTGTAGCAGTGATCCAGCAGAAGACTGGGATGTGGCACATGATGTGGAGGCTTCGTGAGGTCTTGATGTGGGAGATGATCCTAATGGCCTGCTTCTTATCTCTGAATCTCTTCCTGAAGTACTCCTCCTT
This sequence comes from Lycodopsis pacificus, assembly GCA_028022725.1. Taxonomy (NCBI): domain Eukaryota; kingdom Metazoa; phylum Chordata; class Actinopteri; order Perciformes; family Zoarcidae; genus Lycodopsis; species Lycodopsis pacificus. The sequence goes on along the minus strand of CM051689.1, from coordinate 32,358,426 downwards.
CTGCGGGTCAGTGAACCCTCTGACCTCTGTCACCATGTCAACACACTCAGGAGGGATCTGATTGGCTGCTGCAGGTCGTGTGGTTATCCAGAGGCGAGCAGAGGGAAGCAGTTTCCCCCTGAAGAGGTTTGTCAGCAGCACATCCAGTGAGGTGGACTCTGTAACATCAGTCAGGATCTCATTGTTGTGGAAGTCCAGAGGAAGTCGACACTCATCCAGACCGTCAAAGATGAACAGAACCAGGAACCCTTCAAACCTGTCGATTCCTGCTTCTTTGGTTTCACTGAAGAAGTGATGAACAAGTTCCACCAAGCTGTACTTCTTCTCTTTCAGCACATTCAGCTCTCTGAAAGTCAATGGAAATGTGAACTGTATGTCCTGGTTGTCTTTGTCTTCAGCCCAGTCCAGAGTGAACTTCTGTGTTAAGACTGTTTTCCCAATGCCAGCCACTCCCTTTGTCATCACTGTTCTGATTGGTTCCTCTCTTCCAGGTGAGGCTTTAAAGAGGTATTCTTGTCTGATGGTTGTTTCTGGTCTGTGTTGTTTCCTGGATGCGGTTTCAATCTGTCTGACCTCATGTTCATTATTGACCTCTGCAGTCCCTCCCTCTGTGATGTAGAGCTCTGTGTACATCTGATTCAGAAGGGTTGGGTTTCCTGCTTTAGCGATCCCCTCAAACACACACTGGAACTTCTTCTTCAGGTTAGATTTGAGTTCACGCTGACAAACTGCAGCAAGAAGTCCTGAATGAACACACAACAAAGAAGATCAATGAGTCAAAGAACAGATTTCAACATGTCATTTCCTCAAAGAATGAGTCTATGAATATATGTTGGTCCATCTCTTGAGACATTAGTAAACGTCCCATTTATCCAGCATGTTAAATATTTAGAGGAATCCTCGTACTGCTCTGCAGACAGTCAGCCAGCTCCTCCTGCTTCATTCTCCTCAGGAAGTGCAGTGTGATCTTCACAAATGCCTCTCTGCTGCTCCTCCTCTGCTCTTCATCCTCACCGTCCAACACCTCCTCATCCTCCCTCTGACTCTCTAAGCATTCTGGGTAATCTGAACTCACAACCTTCTGGATCTTCTTCAGCTCGTTCTTCACAAAAGTGACGATGTTCTCCTCCAGCAGCTGGAACAGAATATTCTATGAATGACAAACTAAAACCATGGAAGTAAACATCAGATCCATGTTGGACAGACTGACAATCCACTGGTATACAAAGTGCAGCATGGAGATGATTGTGAACAGAATAGATGTGAAAGTAGTTGTGCATGTACAGACCATAAATATGGAGTCCAGGTGTGTTTGATGCTGCTGGGCAGACTGACCTCTGGGAACCTCAGAGCTCTCCTGGTCCTCTCTGTGGAGGAATCATGAACAATCAGCTCACATTGTCTTTGTACCATTAACTAATTATTGTTAATGATTTTCAAACACAAATGCAACAATAAGTTAAATATGTTTTGTTCTGTCATGGTTAATCATCATTAAAACCAGATGCTAAAAACTGTAAATGGACGATCAATTGTTTATCTGTGTAACAGCTAGCCATCCATTTCATCCGTTTAATTTGTTTTAATTACTTACTCTGGGTCATAAGAACGGCGTCCATCTTTGGACCGATCACTCTTCATGGACACACAGCTGGGTTCAGGAGACTTTTCTCTCTGCTGCTGTGAAATGATAGAAACACTGACATTACATCATCATTCAGTCATGAAGAATCGGCTCACATTGTGTCTGTCCACACAGAGACAAACACAAGGTAAAGGTCCATGAAGTCATATGTGGATGTGGATCAGATGAGTCCCTGCAGTGGTAAAGGTTTACTAGTCCTGCTGATCCCACTGAGAATCAACAGCTCAGTCTTTCAGCTCACTGTTTTCTTCACCAGTCAGTTTGGTTTAGTCTCAACAGCTCTTACCAAGCCCTCCATGGAGCTCTCCCTCCCTCACTACACTGCTGAAGTGCCCTGGAGCAAGTCACCCAGAACCTCCAGCTGCTCCAATGGAGCGTCTCAGTATCAGACTGGTTGTACTGGGCAGCTCCCAGTGTGAATGTGTTTCAATGAAGAAGAGTGTTGGTGCTCAGAGAACTTCATCTGAGTCGGTAAAGGTTTAATACCTGGAGATCTCACAACAGAGAGTCTGATGGAAACACATCTTCACTTTGTTTTCATCATCGGTTTGAAATCCTCACCTTTGATCAACAGAGTGGCGTCCATCTTTGAAGACTACAGGACGATACATAGACCGGTCACTCTTCATGGACACACAGCTGGGTTCAGGTCCAGGTTCTTCCAGCTTCCTCCTGATAGAACAGGGTGGGCAATTATTTTTCCCAAGGGGCCGCATGAGAAACAGGGACTGTTGTGGAGGGCCGGACCAACAGACTGAACTCAATCCTGCTCAATATTATTCTTGTAATTAGTATATTTGCTTAAGTACTGTACTTATGTACAAATTGAAGTTACTTTACTTGTGTAATTATCATAACTTGTGAATCCAACTGTTGTTACAATCTTAATTTCCATGATTGCAGTAAACACGAGTGTTCCTCTTTATGTCAAAGTATCCAGAATCATTTGAGACGTAAAACCTCATATCACAAGTAAACAGTTAATATAACGTGTATGTAACACATATTCTGGTTCAAAACAACATTCTTAAGAAGTGATCAGGAGCAGACACAGTGTAATAAATCTCTCTTAAGTGTACCAAAACATTTCCGTACATGGAGCTGTGTTCTGCCAAAAGGGCGACTTGACATCGACATGAGAACATGCCCTAATGAAGAGACCAGATGTGCTTAGTTTTTCAATTCAACGGACTGGTTTGATTGGTGGAACGTAGTTTAACCTCCTGCTCCCTAGCCCTATTTTTAGGCCTCTGCTCGAAAACTGCATACCCAAACTCAAAAGAGTGCATCTTTGCAAGCACAAGGTCTATTTGAATAATTTGGTGTGTTGTAATAAAGGAACACTTGTGAGATTTGTTCAGATGTGTAAATATCAGTGTATAAGTTACTGGTTAAGAGTAAATGAACATGGCACACAGCTCAAATTGAAAAGTTTCAGGTTCGCCTGGAAAAAAAAGCCCCTTCATTGTTATTATTTCATTGAAATGATGCAGCCCCCAGCCTAAAACATCTCCCAAATCATAGCACATATATGTGAACAGTCTCTCTGCAAAGTTTTACTTTGATAAAGTGAAGCAGAGAAAATGAGAGAATTTTTAGTACAGAAAGTTTAGGCGAGATTTCCAAAATGTGCATTTGGGCACCATGTGTGCCATTTGAATTTCCTCATGTACTAAACTACATATTTCACTTATAAATTACTAATGGTGTTAAATACATCCAAATGCAGCAATTTCTGGCTTTTTTTGGAAAAAAAAAAAAATGTTTTTTTTTATTTTATATTATATTTGTAAGTCTTCCGTTTCGACATCTTACTAATTACCGGTAATCCTAAAAATGAACGAACGGTGAAAAGGCAGCCGAAATCTCATCTATCATCTATCTGAAACCAAGCTCCAGCTGTAATCAGCTGAGCGTAATCAGCTGTGTGTAAAAGCAGCTGGCAGCTTGCTCCTAGTTTTCATACTTACGCAGAACAATAACTCTGGCTCCCATTGTCCGACCTCCATGGTACATACCTCTCTGTATTCGTTAGCTCCAATAGAATTGAGCTAATCACTTGAAAATGAGTGACAGCACTGTTAGCCAGTCAAAATCATCAAGTCTCCGAAAATAGTGACTTGCACGCTTTGGGGGACACAGCATGTTACGCCTTCCCCTGTGGGGTGAAATGACCCCCTCAGAAGGAAAGGCGTGTCTCTGTTGCAAGACAGGAAGTCCATTGAACCTTTTCCGTAGAGAAAATGTGGGGATATTCAATTTTTCGGCTTCAAATCGTCAAAAGTGAGTCATATTTATGATCATAAAGCGATAATGTGATTTGTGTTGCTGGTGTCTGTTGGGCTCATATCTCAGCGATAGTATGACGGAGAGAAATGTTACGGTTATGACCGTAACCGTTGTGTTCGTGGTGTTCTTTCTGCTATCTCGGTTTGTTTGTTAGCATCAAGCTATGATTGCTAAGTCCGGAAATGTCCCGAGTGTGTACACTCCTGGCGAAATATGAATATGGTGTTGTAGTTATGCTAAGTTTGAGTACTGAGTTGTGTTTGGAGTATGTTCAAATGTCTTTTGTACGATTTTATCCCAGGTTTCTGACGTTTCACGAGGTATGCGACATCATTATATTCGTTTTGTAATGAATACTTATTTTCGATGTTTTATAAAATACAGTCTCAAAAGCGGCCCCTAGGGCACCCTCGGTAGCAGAGAGTTAAGGGGCGTGAATTTTGACTATAAGAGTGGTCTGTGAAAAGCAGCACATCGGAATCTGTTTCGATGTGCTAAATTCGGTGATGTTGACGAATATGCATTAAAACAATTCCCGCTGGTTGCAACTCCAGTCCGCCGTCTCTTCTCATCATTTTGCCACAACACCTGAGTATTTCTATTTTATTCAACTTTGTACTTCTACTCCACTATATCTCAGAGGGAAATATTGTACTTTTTATTCCACTACATTTGTCTAACAGCTTTAGTTACCAGTTACTTTGTACATTATCATTTTTCAAACCTTTCCCAACTACCAAAACTGAACAACAGAGTATAAAAGAGCTAAAATGAGCTCCACCTAAAACATCTGCAGCAGGAATAATCCAAACTCATGTACATTTGTAATATCTATATATATAATAGTAAAACACTGACAGGGATCATGTTTTTGCAAAATTAGTACTTTTATTACTATAACTATACAAATTAGCTAATTTTCTGTTTTTCAGTTCAGTGCGAGAAATCTAGTCTTTGTTGGGCTTGAACGAGTGACTGAAGTCAGGCTGAATGTGTGAGGTGAGCTGTGAAGGACAGCTGATGTCAGTGAGAGAGGATCTGGATCTGGATTTGTTCAACTTCATCACAGAGAGTATTTGTTCCCAGATGTAGGTAGATCCAAAGAGAACCAACATCTTCTGAGCATGCCTCCTCATGTGTGGAACGTTCTCTTCTTTGAGAGAAGAATAAAAATCCAGCAGTGATACTGACTTAGAGTTGGAGCTGAACATCACTGGGAGCATTATCCACACTGCACGTGAAGGGAGAAGAAATCATGTGCATTTCACTCAACTCTTTTGAAGTCTTGAAATCGCAAAGCAAATGTACTAGCAAAGCCTCAGACGTCCGTACCCGCTCTGCATCAGTCAAGTTTTCGTATTTCTCCGCGTGTTTCCGTAATGATGATTCAAATTGTAATCCTTCAACACTGCGACTTGCTCTCCACAAACGAAGCACACGGCTTTACCTTTGACTTCAGTAGAGAAATACCTAAAGTCCATGTTTTGTTAAAAACTCTACACTCTGTCAGTCTTTCATTTTTTAACACAGGCTGACATTTTTGAGGGCTAATATCTAACTCACATCCCCCGTAAGCTCAGTTCGCCGACGCTGCTGCTCACACACATTCACTAACATACGTAAATTGAGAAGAAAAAAAACAACAAAAGTCGCCTTCAAAATAAAAGCAACGCAGCTATGTTCTGTGCATGATGTAAGCTACACTTATTTATTGATTAGTTTTCATTGATATTAATTTCCACTGTTACTGTAAATCTGTTAGAATTGTGGCCTATCTTCTATTTGCAATTAACATGCATTCAATCCAGTTCAATTATTTAAATGAAAATGATAATCTACTCTGGTTAAACTAGTTTATCAAGAGTAAAATAATAGCTGTGATCTATACACTGCTCTGCATTAGCAACCTGCTGAAATGAAGGTACAGGCTCCTTAACCCTCTCATTGCTTCAGGGTTATTAGGAGCAACGTGGGACTGTTGGTACACTGGCTGTGGTCATTACAGTGAACAGTGTGATGAGAGGACACGTGAGCGCTTGTTGCTGTAGTTCATCTCCTTGGAGCAGAGGCTACATTTAGCATACCCTGCCTTATCAATGTATTTAAAATACTGACAGCAGGAAGCTGTACTCGCGTCTGTTTAGACCTCCACCTTTATCCAGGCCCAGCTCCACTCACATCTCAGCCCTGCGTCAAGCTGCGCTACAGACAGCCTCCTCTCCCTGAAGCTCTTTGACCTCATCATCTCATCAGTATCTGGGCCTCATGTTTCGTGGTCATGAAAGTTATTCGAACCACGAAATCATCCTCATTCTACTTTGAGTTAAAACAAACGACCTGCAACCAGATGCGCCGGTGTTCGGGTTTAACGTTAACGAGTGACCGCGTGAACTGAACCGGAACACGGGGGGCTGCATGTTTCATCACGTTACGTATTTTTCCTTCTAAATCGCGATTATGACGAACGTTAACAGTCGATAAAGTTCCGCATGCAGTGGACCTAAATTAACCCAGCAAGTCTGAACGGTAACGGACATAACGGAACTTAAACTGTAACGGAGGGAAATGAAGACGCTGTAGACATCTTAACGCTGATTGGCCAAGACTCGACACGTCAAAGATGTTCTATTGCGAAGATCACGTCATCACATTTTCTCCTCATCTCACTCCAATCTGAGAAACGCTCGCTGGCTGGCCAATGTTGATGTTGAAGCTGTATTCAGTGCAGCAAAGGCAGGAAATGATGCAGTGAGGTGACCATAATGGTTGAAGAGTAATGCTGTCCAATCAGGGTGAAGAGAGGAACCATGTGGTGTAAAGGAGTTTTACCTGAGTGACCTTCTGACTTCATCGTCATTTTGTTTTCATCAGTTTGAAATCCTACCTTTGATCAACAGAGTGGCGTCCATCTTTGAAGACTACAGGACGATACATAGACCGGTCACTCTTCATGGACACACAGCTGGGTTCAGGTTCAGGTCCAGGACAGTCTGGTCCCTGATGGATCCTGGTCACATATGTAGAAACAGAGTCAGTGAATGAAAGACTTTGTGTCATGGACAGGTAGAGATGGTCATCTTACCTCTGAGCTTTGGTCCGGCTGGTTTCAGAGGGAGGGACTCCCTCCTCTCTGTCCTCACACTGATTCATAGCAGAGTCCACACCTTCACACAAACACAACAACATTATTTATTTTCATCATGACGAACACACACAGCTCATTCACCTCAATACTAAATACACTCATGGGACAGTTTCCATGTTGTTACTTTGAGCTGCAGAGTCCTCTAAGAAATGACATTCACAATGCTCTTTAGTCTGTTGGCTTGTTTGAAGACTTGAGGAAGACTCTTCATGTGGCTTTTTATTGGCCTTTCTTTGGGGATGACGTCACTTTTCACTTCTATTTGACAGACTTTGAAAAGCTCTTCAACATTTTAAATGTTCCTCTTTTTCCAATTCTACTACAACCAGTCAGAGCATGAAGCAGCTAGTCCAATAATCCAAAATCAGATCACTTTGTACCTTCATGTGTAGAGGAACCACTGAGAGCAGAGCTGAAAGCATCAGTCCAATCATTGATCAGCACTCATTCATCCTTTACATCATCTCTCCTGTATCAGCTGCTCCTCTCTGTTTCCTATCGGTGTCAGCTGAATCCCTTTGTTTTCTTGTCGCTCACACTAAAGATTGAAGTGAACAAAACCTTTTGTTAATTGTGACTTCAGTTGTTTTTCCAGTGAAAACTCAAAGCACACGAGGAAACATTCTTTCTCTGCTGCTCAGCTCCTCTTTCACTCAGAAGTCTGAAGAGAAAAGTTAAATAGAAAGTGTCTCACAGTTAAGTTAAGAAAAGGTCGACTACAACCTGCTGATTAATTTGCACACTTTGAAAAATAAATCTTTATAAAATGGTCAGAAATCTGGCAGCAGAAGTTCTCATTAAATTACAGTAAATATATTCTACTACAATTAAATACACTCTAACATTACAGCAAAACTCTAGTACAAGTACATATAGTTATAATTACAAAACATGTAAAAGGTTTCATAGAATCATTAAATTTATCTCCAACATCTGTCGGTTAAAGTTGAGATTTTTGGAGATAAAACAAACTTCACTTTACCTTCTTTTAAACCCCGTTAACAACATGTCAAAAGATGTCATTTTAAATGCTCATCCTATAAGTTAACAGTGTTTTACAAGTTAGAAGTTAGAAAGAAACCATTTAAACACTATCAAAAATGGACTAAATGTGTTGAAAAGCAGATGAAGAAATGATCATGAAGCTCTGCGGACTTAAAGGATTGAAAGCAGCAGGTGAGAGAAAACAGAGAGTCTCTGAGGTGTGTTTCAGTGCAGGAACAAAGGCCCAGGTGAGCTCTCTGGTCCCTGCTGGGTCCTAGTGCTCCACATCAGTAACAGTCCTGACAGACCCCAGATCAGACTGAACTCATCTTCTTCATCACAGTGTCATCATTTAAGCAACACTTCATCTGGACTTCAAACTAACAGCAGCTTCTCTCTGCCTGCTCACACAGGCGGCCATCTTGTTTCCCAGCTGACGTTTGTGTTTGAAAGCAGCTTTAAACAATCAAATGTTCACAACAATCAATCACGTCATTTCAACCATCACAGCTCCACTTACTGAACTTTTAGCATGAACTTCATCCGTGTGCAGCTCTCTTCTGTCCTCAGCAGGTCTGTGTAGAAAAGGAGCTCTGTGCTTCACTTCAACTTCAACTTCCATCAGACGAAGTGAAGTGACACAGGTTGTTATGCTTCATCAGAGAGAGGGTGTGTCCTCACGTCACCATCAAAGTATCCAGTCTGACTGGTTGGACTGAGTCTTAGGCTGAGCTGCGTTCACAGGATCAAATGTCATTGTGAACAGAAACCTCCTCACAGCTCAAACAAGAGTTTTTCAGGATCAAACTCGAGCATCTGTGGAAAAATCATTTCAACTTGTAAAGAGTTGCTTTGACAACAGACTGGATTCTGTTGTTTAGACCAGATAGTTTAGAGCAGGGGTGTCAAACATCCGGCCCGCGACGTCATTTTATGTGGCCCGCGAATCCCCCAGCAAAAAAAAAAATTTTTTTTTTTTTTATTTTTACAAAAATTTAAAGTTAGATGTGAAAATAAAAATATCCCCATGGTTGAAATTATGAGATGAGCCATTTGCGCCGCCGGTCTCGCCTGGGGCTATTTTGTGTTCATTCGCACTGGACGCGCCGGAGAGGGGGCGTGGCTTATCGCCCTGAAAGCCGCTCAACTGTCCGCCATTAACCATGGGAAAAATAACCTCTATTTCCTGCTAAGTAGGTGTTGAGGAAGTCACAGATATCCCGGGAAACTAAACTAAATATGGTAGGAGTAGTTACATTTACACCGTCTTACATTTATAACCGGCCCTTTGAGGGCGACAGTGATGCTGATGTGGCCCCAGAGTGAAAATGAGTTTGACACAGCTGGTTTAGAGGATCCATGCACGCACCTATTTGTCACCTTGTGTATGTGGACTAGTAAGGAACAGAGGATCAAGCAGAAACCTTTGCAGCAAATGTTGTGCAGAGTTTATCTTGAATAAATACATTCACTAAGACAACAGAGTCTGCCCTGAGAGTGTTTTTATTCTACACTCCACTTTGTGGATCTGGTTGAACCTGTTAGGGCGGGACAACTTACCCACGTGTCAGTCTTAAGCTGCATTCTAAATCATTTACTTTTGCTTTTTACTTTTAGGACATACTGCAGCTTCCTTACAAAGTACATACTGCTTCCTCGTCACATGGCACCTTGAACTTTGACCCTATTGCTATAAAGGTTTGTGGGTCCGAATAGCCAGGAAAGCATGCTGGCTTGCATACTGTAAAATTTGACCGAATGTAGAACACAAGCTGTAATTCCTGCAGCAAACACTCTTCTGATTCTCTCGCAATTTCATCCGCCTGTGCCTCTTGACACATGTCAAGACGCTTGTCTCGGTCACGTGATACGTTACCGCAAAAATGAGTAAATCACTTGTGGAGAGATTCTTTGCAAAGGGGAAAAGGCCACTAAGGAGACAGAAGAAGAGCTACAATATCAGGAGTAATTCTGACGCAACAAGCCCGCTCTGCAGACTATGTGGCGACAGAAGATCAGCTGCTGGAGATTGTAAATGACGGTGGCCTTAAAAGTATGTTTGAGACAACAAATCTGCTGGTGTTTGGATTAAAATCAAGACTGAATATCCTGAGATCGCCACTAAAGCACTGAAAACCCTGCTTCCATTTCCTTCTGTGAAGCAGGATGTTCTGCAGTGATGGCAATCAAAACAAAACGGAGTAGACTGGACATGAGGAACAGACTTCGGGTGTCATTGTCAGATGTGACTGTCTCGTTGCAGAGAAACAAGTTCAGGGCTCCCACTGATTCAGCGTTATTGTGAGTGATTTATTTATGCATTTTATATTTGTTTTGTTTTTGTATAATTTAATTTCGTCGTGTTTTTCCCGCCACACCTTGAAGGCCGGTCCGTGAAAATATTGTCTTACATGAAACTGGTCCGTGGTGAAAAAAAGGTTGTGGACCACTGATTTAGACAACAGGGGCCGGGAGACCCAGGTTGCTCAGTCTCACCCTTAAACCTCCAGACCATGAGGTGCTGACCCAGAATGGTCAGCACCTCATTTGAAAGTGGTCATCCTCTAACCTGGTGGTGAGAGGATGAAACACCTCTGCTTGAGACAGAGCAGTGGGCAGATGCGGTAACGGACACGGGTCTGCCACCGCTAGTGATGCAAGGCGCAGAAACAACCTTGTGCCTGGACTCTCTGGAGCTACCAGTAAGATGGATAGGTGCTGCTTTGAACCCTGTCGAAGTTGCATCAGCAGGCCAGAGGGCCTGGTCGGAAAGGGCTAGTGAGTCCTGTCTTCAAGGGGGACACTGGGTATTATCTCCAATTTTGAAGAGAGAAAAGGTGACGATCTTCCCACGTCAGGACAGACATCACTGTACTGTGAAGGATAGGGGGTCCGAGAACCTCTTGTATGTTGAGGTACGCCTCCACAGTGGTGTTGTCCCACCTCAACACGCTTCCCCCTCAGTTGTGGAGTGAAATGATACAGCACCTTCTCGACAGCAACAAGCTCCAACAGGTTGATGTGACGGCAGGAGTCCGGCCAAGTGCCTCCCATTCTGGCTTCCTCGATGTCCCGCCCCGACCTGCCAGGGTGCAGCCTGTGAAAACCTGGACGTAATGGGAGACGCACCCTAGGAGTACCATCTCGCCGAGGTGTCCCGAATCCTTTGTAACCGCAGCCGTTCAAACCATTGCTGAAGGTTTCTCATGTGCAGCAGACCCAGCTGCACCACCGGGGGAGATGTTGACATCATCCCGAGGAGTGACATGACACACACCAAGGTCGGTCAGTGGGTCAGCTGCAGCATTACCTCCGGGCGCTCCACTGACAGGTGTGCTGTCATGGTGTGGGAGTCCAGACCCAGCCCAAGGTAGCGTTTCCCCCAGCTCAGTAGCAGGGTGCTCTTGTGGTGGCTGATGGTGAAGCCCGGCTGCATGATGTGCCGGATGACCACCACTGTCGATCCTGCCTGGACGCAGCAAGGATCAGCCAATCATCTCTATAGGTCAGGATTCTCACACTTCTCTCCTTGAGCGGCGTCAGTGCCGTTTCCACATGTATGGTGAACATGCACGGAGCCAGGGAGTATCCGAATGGGAGGCAGTTGCATTCGTAGCACGTGTCCGGCTTAGGCAAAGCAAACATACCTCCTGTGGCGAGGAAGGACGGGGACATGGAAGTATGCGTTGGTCAGAATGCCAAAAGGTCTGGCGTGGTAGCCATTCAGGACATGCACGTCCAGGATCGGCCTCTTAATTTCTGGGGCATTAGGAAGTGCCGGGAGAAAAAGCCCATTCGTGCCTCCGAGGGGGGAAGAGCCAGTATGGCACCCCAGTGGAGGAGAGGCACTAACATGCTCTCCAGAGCTGCTCTTTCTGCGGTGGTAGAGAGGGAGGTCTGAGGGATTCTACAGAGCAGCAGTGGTCGACGGAAGAATTGCAAAGCATAGCATGTAAAAGGTTTAAGTGAATACTGCATAAATACTGCTTTTTGAGTTTTACTAATTGGACTTTGGTTATTTCAAAGAATTATTTATCCCCAACATCTTTCAAATTGCAGATTTCTGTAATAAAACAAACTTCACTTTACCTTCTTTTAAACCCCGTTAACAACATTTCAAAAGGCCTCATTTTAAATGCTCATCCTATAAATTGGAAGTCTGAATTCATGTTTTGTTAGTTCTCTCCGCAAGACGACAAGCAAAATACTTGTTTTCTCAATGGAGCTGGGATCAATCGGTGCTAGGCTAATATTGTAGCAGCTCCATCAACACTCAACATATCGTCATAAAGATGTAAATACGGCAGCGTCTATTCATTGTTTGTACCATATGGTTTACACACACACACATTTATACACAGTTTGGTCCGGTCTCTATTGATATGAGGTATCGTAGAGCTCTGGGTGAACACAGACGGCTACAGTATTTATTTCCTGATTCAACAATGGCAGGACGTCAGTGATGACAGGAGAAACATCTCGACGCTGATAGGCTATCGCGCCGCAGCGGCACGCCATTTTTTCGGCGAAGTTGAAAAATTACAACTGGCGCGCCGCCATTGCAAATTGCCGTCACTCCAAGGCAAGGCAAGGCAAGGCAAGTTTATTTGTATAGCACATTTCAACAACAAGGTAATTCAAAGTGCTTCACATAAAACCATTAAAAGCATCAAAACACAAGACAAAAGAAAAGGAGATTTAAAAGCAATTAAGAACATTCATTCATAAAACCATTAAAAATCGATGTCTCCCAGAGATCATCTACACTGCACTCAAACATCTACACTGCCAATTCTGTCAACCCACACACAAACCACCTATGGATCTTTGTTTTCTAGTGTGTGCCTGGCACGAGCTTGGTCCCGAAGGAAATACCGTTATAATTGTGCAGTCTCCACTTGTACTCCTTTCACATCAGCGTATTTAAAAACAATTAAGAACATTCATTAAAACATTAAAAAACAATGTAAGAAATAAAATGCAGTGGTAAAATGCAGAAATGCAGGAAATTGATGAATATATCAATTGAATGTGGTTCAATTAAAGGCAGCAGCAAACAGAAAAGTCTTCAATCTTGATTTAAAGGAGCTGAGGGTCTCAGCAGACCTGCAGCTTTCTGGGACTTTGTTCCAGATATGTGGAGCAGAAAAACTGAACGCTGCTTCTCCATGTTTAGTTCTGACTCTGGGAACAGAAAGTAGACCGGTCCCAGACGACCTGAGGGGTCGGGATGGTTCATAAGGTAGCAGCAGATCAGAGATGTATTTTGGCCCTAAACCATTCAGTGCTTTGTAAACCAACAGCAGGATTTTAAAGTCAATTCTTTGTTGGACAGGAAGCCAGTGCAAAGACATCAGAACTGGGGTGATGTGATCCACCCTCCTGGTCTTAGTGAGGACTCGGGCTGCAGCGTTCTGAATCAGCTGCAGCTTTCTGACGGACTTTTTACAGAGACCTGTAAACACACCGTTACAGTAGTCCAGTCTGCTGAAGATAAATGCGTGGACAAGTTTTTCCAAATCCTGTTGAGACATAAGTCCTCTAATCCTTGATATATTCTTCAGGTGATAGTAGGCTGATTTTGTAATTGTCTTGATATGGCTGTTCAGGTTGAGGTCTGAATCCATAACTACACCTAGATTTCTGGCTTGGTTTGTGGGTTTTAACATCAGTGATTGAAGCTGAGCGGTGATTTTCAATTGTTTGTCCTTGGTACCAAAAACAATTACTTCAGTTTTATCTTTGTTTAATTGAAGAAAATTCTGGCACATCCAGTTGTTGATTTGTTCAATGCAGTTACCCAGCCCTTGTATGGGATTATAGTCCCCTGGTGACATAGTTATGTAGATTTGTGTGTCGTCTGCATAATTATGATAACACACTTTGTTGTTTTCCATAATCTGAGCTAGTGGAAGCATGTAGATGTTGAACAGAAGAGGCCCCAGTATTGAACCTTGGGGAACACCACATGTCATTTTTGTCAGCTCTGATGTGTAATCAGCTACAGACACAAAGTATTCTCGGTCCTTCAAGTAGGATTCAAACCAGTTAAGTGCTGTGCCAGAGAGTCCCACCCAGATTTTTAGTCTTTCTAGGAGTATGGCATGGTCGACCGTGTCGAATGCAGCACTGAGATCCAGTAACACTAAGACTGAACTTCTGCCATTGTCTATGTTTAAGTGGATGTCGTTGAAAACCTTAACAAGAGCAGTTTCAGTGCTGTGGTGCTGTCGAAAGCCTGACTGGAAAACATCAAAGCAGTTATTTACGGCCAAGAAGTTGGTCAGCTGTTGGAAAACCGCTTTTTCAATTATTTTACTTAAAAATGGGAGGTTTGATATTGGCCTATAATTTTTCATCGTTGCAGAGTCTAAACTAGCCTTCTTTAGGAGCGGTTTAATAACTGCAGTTTTTAGGGCTTGTGGGAAGACACCTGAGAGAAGGGATGTGTTTACAATTTGTAAAAGATCAGTGGTCATGCAGTTTGAAATATCTTTGAAAAAGTGTGTTGGTAGAACATCCAAGCAGCAGGAGGATGACTTCAGATGTTGGATAATGTCTTCTAGGCTTCTACGGTCGATTGAATGAAATTGTGTCATGATATTTGAATGGATGTTATTCAGAGATCGGGACAACACATATCCTGTGGTTGGTGTGGAGGCACTGACTGCTTGTCTAATTTTCTGAATTTTGTCAGTAAAAAAGGAGGCAAATTGATTGCATGCCCAAGTGGATTGGAGCTCAGCAGTTACCGACACTGGAGGGTTTGTTAGCCTGTCGACGGTAGCAAATAAGGCGCGTGTGTTGTTCTTGTTTTTGGTTATGATGTCAGAGAAGAATGACTGCCTTGCATTTCTAAGTTCCAAATTATAATTGCGAAGTCTCTCTTTATAGATGTCACAGTGAACCTGGAGATTAGTTTTTCGCCACCTGCGCTCAGCTTTCCGACACTCTCGTTTCTCTATTTTGACCAGCGTAGCATTTCTCCAAGGAGATCTTTGCTTACCCGAGACAACCTTCACTTTAGTGGGTGCAATGGCATCAATAATATTTTTTACTTTAAAATTGAAGCCATCTACAAGCTCATTGACTGAGAGGCAAGAGAGGGCTGGTGTGGAGGAGAACTTCTGAATAAATAGTTCACTGGTGTTTTCAGAGATGTAACGCTTTGTCACAACCTTGGTTTGGACATTTGTGTGCAAGGAGATTGCACTCTCAAAGAAAACACATAAATGATCAGAGAGTGCAACATCAGTCACAGCAACCTTGGAAATGTTTACACCTTTGGTGATGATTAGGTCCAGAGTGTGCCCCCTGTTCTGGGTGGGTCACATGCTGAGTCAGATCATAGTTATCAAGGACACCACATAGTTCTATAGACCCTCTGTCCTGGGGATTATCAACATGGATATTAAAATCACCAACAATAACAACACAGTCAAAATCAATGCAGATTACAGACAGCAGTTCAGTAAACTCATCAAAGAAGGTTGCACAGTATTTAGGCGGTCTGTAAATGTTTAGGAATAAAGCTTGAGTGGAATTCAGAGCCACATATTCAAAAGAACTAAAATGACCAAAGGGCATCTGCTTGCATTGAAGAGAATCATGAAATAAAACAGCAACACCACCTCCTTTCTTATGCGCTCTTGTTTCACTCATGAAACTGAAGTTGTCAGGTGTTGATTCAATAAGAACAGCTGCACCGTTATCTTGATTTAACCAAGTTTCAGTTAAAAACAAAATGTCCAGTTTGTGCCGAACAATAAAATCATTGATTAAAAATGTTTTTCCTGACAGAGACCTGACATTTAATAAAGCTAAGTTTAATGTGGTTAAAGCTTTCTTTGCCCAATTTATTTGGACAGGCTGACGAGGAATGTATGCTAAGTTTGATAAGTTTGCAGGTTTACTATTGTTTCTTCGCAGCCTCACCTTTCTTTTTCTATAAACTTGCAGGACAGGAATTGAGACAGCTAGCTGCACACAGGGCCCCGACTTTTCCTGGAGAGAGTCATTGGTGTCATTAGCCTTGTAGCCTGGACCCAGAAGATATCAATTATTTCCTTTATCAGGTAGGGGAGACAGAGAATGGTTAAGGAACCGTCGAGGAGTGGGGAGAGGAGTGTGTTTGGTTCCAGCAATGACCAGCTCTTTCATGTGTTCAGTGAACTCCAGGTGGGGGGAGGATGGGGAGAGTGTGAGAGAGGAAAGGGACCTGGATGGAATTTGGGGGGTGGAAGTAGGTGCTGGGGAGGGAGGTAAAGACTCCTCGTCTAGGAAGGGTAGGGGAAGTGGGAGATCGGAGGCGGTCCCTGATGATGAGGTTGGAGGCTCCTCCTTTTGGCTGTCGTTAGATGGGGGCATCCTTCCCGTATGGTCTCCATGGCGATGCTGTGTGGTTATCTCTTGTTTAGACTCCTCTCTGGTCTTGTCCTTGGCAGTAGGGACAGACGGGTGACGCAGGGAGAAAAATAGGTTTGAGGTAAACAGTTTTACCCCTGACTTGTTCAGGCAAACTCCATGCGCTGTAAAAAGATGTCTACGCTCCCAGAAAAGGTCGAAATTGTTGATAAAATGTACTGAATGGTCAGTACATGCAGTTGACAGCCATTCGTTCAGTGCAAACAGCCTGCTGAATCCTTCAACTCCTCCTCTGACTGGTGGAAGAGGGCCACTGATGAACACCCCAGCCTTGACAGAGCTGACTGTGTTTAACAGATCAATAAAGTCTCGCTTCAGAACTTCAGACTGTTGTTTCACAATATCACAGCTTCCTGTATGCACGATGATGTTTTTCGCTGTGGGATAATCAGCCACGATGTCCAGGATTTTGTTTCTCATGTCAGAGACCATATCTTTCGGAAAGCAGAGTATTTTGGTATTCTTGCTGCACAGTTTTCTGACATCTTTTACAGCATAGTCACCAACAATCAGAGTCTCAGGCCCAGTCATTAGCTTTGACTGCGGCCTTTTACTCTCACATTGACTCTCAGTTCTTACCCCGCTTTGAGGAGACAGCTGCTTATCCAGGTCATCAGATGGAGATTTCTGATCCTGCGACAATGGAGAAAATCGGTTTTGAAGTTGTAGGCTTGGTTGTTGTGGAGGTGTTTTGCAGGTTTTACTTTTCTCAGCTGTCCTTGGCTTTGTCCGACTGGGTGCAGGGGTTGAGGAGGAGTTCTGCCTGTGTGCTAATGCAGGCCAGCCAGTCGCATCACAAATCTCAGGGCGCTGGGCTCTGCATGTTAGTTGTCCTCCCACATATTTTCTCTTCGGCTTTGCACCGAGAGAGTTCCAGGGAGGACTACCATTTGAAGATTCATTATCTGCTCTCTCCTCTTGTTTCTTGGTAGGCCTGGTTGTGCTAGTTAGCTGTGTCTTAGCTTGCGTTTGTCCAGTGTTTTGAGTCCATGGTAAAGTGGTATCATTCCCACACAGTCCATTTACCGCCACGTTTACTTCTAGTCGGTGGATTTTTGTTTCCAAGACTGCAATCTTCTGTAGGAGTTTGTAGTAGTCGTCCGTGGAGAAGGGAGGCATCTTGCTGCTACTTAGCTTTAGCTTAGCTGCTAGTTAGCATTAGCTAACAATCCAAATAGCTCGACGACTTTCTGGATTTGTCTTCACTCAAACGTTGAAGAGTGATATATGTGATATATCTGGCAAGACATATGTGATATATCTGGCAAATTGAAGCAAGAAAATGCAGGAAAATGCAAGCAGAGGCAAGCAGAGGCAAGAGCAAGCAGCAAAGCGACCGCACTCTCTCATCAAGGTCAGGAGCTTAGTACATCAGTACTCCAGTCTCATCGCGTCTGTGCAAAGACTTTGTATGTAATCAATTCGCGCCACGTTTGGGGTGAACACAGCATTACATGGGGATTCACAAGAAACCGTACACGAAAGGATAAAAGGCTTTTCCCCCCCTTTTCTAATCTCTCGTCTTCTCATTTCAGTAACTCTAAAACTTAAAAAAGAACATCCCCCCACACCCCCTATCTTTTTTTATTCCATTCACTCTGTGCCCAAACCACCACTCGCCTGCCCTGATCTACCGCTCCTCTTTTCTTGCTCACCCCTGGATCATGTTGCTCTCAGCTCAAAGGCCAAAATATTTGCAGAGAAGACGCAGAGGCACAACAATGTGCAGGAGACTCCCCACAGCATTCATAACAGCATCAGCTGGAAGTCAAGAGCAGCGGAACGAGCCAACATTAGACTGAGGGAAACAGAACAAAAAGGTAGGAAAGGAGAGGCAACATCATTGCAGAGCACAAACAACCTCAACACTAGCGAAAGGGGGGGGGGGTAAACCTCGCAAAACCGCCTGTAGAAGCAAGCAGCATAAACTTTATCACTTTGATATGAAGCAGGGTGAAGAGAAAAGGAAGAAACTAGTCATCATATGTCGCCATTAGTGTGACGAACAGAAGGAGGCACATGGATTCCAGCCATTTCTCCAAAGCCATGCAACAACAATAACACAAAGTTTTTGGTTTTTCTGAGCAGCAACTAGAGACAAAGGAAACAACGGCTTCAAACCCCCCGAAGCTTTCACAGCAAAACATATCCGTCTCACAGAGCCTTTTATTCCAGTCGCGAGCCTGGAGAACTCGTTTTTTGGAAACAGAAAAATATAATACTTTTGGGGATAATTTAGTTTTCTTCCAATGCGAATGAACTTGGTCCAAGAATTTTGGGGAAATTAATTGAGGATGTTTAGACCCTGTTTTTTTCAGATGCTCCTAAATAAAAGATTTTTGACAGTAGTCCGGACTGAATACAAGACAACGTGACTCCTTGAGATGGATGTTTGCAGTCTTCCAAGGCATATTTTTCTTATGTGAACACTTGCAGTCGGAGAAGTGGATTTCAACTTGTTGCATATGCTTACAAGTACCTCTCTCATTGTTATTTCAGATGCACTTTGCTGGCTCTACTGCTCAATTCAAACTCTAAACAACAGAAAGGGTTGTTTGAGGGTACGCAGAGGATCGGGTGGAATTGAAGTCGAAGGAGGATTCGAGAGGAAAGATGGCGTAAGTGAGTGAGGAGACATCTGCAGATATAAAATCAGGGAGATGGAAGTCACGCACCAACTAAAATGCTGAGGGAGAGACCGAGGAAATGTGAATAAACTCCACAACTCTTGTCCCCCCATCCTACACTTTCATTCCTCTTCTAGCTTGTATTATTTGCATATCGCCGCTGTTGTTTGGGAACTCTACATACAGTGACTCCAGTTCTAAGCCTCACTTTGAAACTTATTGTTCCATAAGCCCAGCCGAAATGCCTATAATGTTGCGTCTAAAATACACAAGGTTATGTAAGACTCCTATATGCACAGAATGAAAAGGCATAGAGATTCAGCCTGCTTAGCTATGCAGTTCAAGATCGTCATAAGAGAAGATGGGGGGGAAGTTTGAACAAACTTTCAGTAAAGAAGAGATTGGAGCGGAGGCTTCGAGGCGAGTATGTCGAGCCCAGCGGACATTTACGAGACGCGGCTCATTGACTGCAATTCACTTTTGCAGCTGGATTCTGGATATAAGTAATGTTACCAGGAGCCAAGCTATAGCCCCGTTCTGAATGGGCATGCGGTCCGAATAGGCACCATCTACATCATCCACTATTCAGGCCGTGTTTACTCTCCATCACCTCTGACTCTATTATTCTTACCGTCCTTTCACCATCCAGCCGTGTCTTTTCTGTCCAGGGGTGATTCACTGAAAAACAACGAGGCCATTTGTTGATGCAATACACAGTGGGAATGTGTGTGTGTGTGTGATGCTTTCCCTACCAGTTTCCTCCACAATCAATGGGATTATTGATCGGGTGGAACAGTAATGGAAAGGTATGTGTCCAAGGTTGTTACTTGGATTCTTGTTTTTCACTTTATCCACACAGATGTTAATGGTATACATGGGCCTAATGAAAAAAAATTAAAGATTGTTCCATGCAGGCAGCTATGTTGGATTCAGGGAGCTGCGCTTCTTTTTGTGGAAAGTTTCATGTAGATCCATGTGATTTAAAAAGAAAATTCATTATGATGAATAGTATGAAATATAAAAGGCAGGATTTTCCAATTGGATTGTCCCAAGCTGCCCTTTTCATCATCCCTCATCTCTCATAATTAGCATCTCTCTGCTTTTCCCTCCTTCTCATGGTTTTTAATTTTCTTGTCTGTTTCTCTGGTGGTTTCCTCTCTTCCCTTTCCTTCTCTCAACCCCTTGTCTCTCCATCTCTGCCCTACAGCCCCTTTTCTTATTCCTTTGTTGTCCCTTTCTCTTCCACTGCTACCATTTTACTTTCTCCTCACTTGACCCTCTGTTAGTATTTTTTCACTTTCGTGTTACTCATCTGTGACTCCTTATTTACTTTACTCTGTTTCTATCTTTCTATATTTCTGAAAGTCCCCCTCATCCCTCCATATTTTCCCAACACACTTTCTGCCCTTTCACGACATGGCCTATATGACATCCGTCACATGGAGCCTGCAAATAAGTGTGTGTGTGCCTAAAACCCAACATCAGTAAAGGTAACGGCCATCGCTACTCACTTATATAAATTAAAAACATCAATCAGATTAAGGCTGGAGTGTCAGGTCTGGTGTCGGGCCAGCAACTCCATTTTCTTCCCCCGGGCAGTGAAGGAGAGCGATGGATGGAAGGAGAGAGAGACAGCGGGAGAATACGCTTTTCAAAAGGGCAGGAGGATGATAAGAGGAGAGGAGTGAGACTCTCTCCTGCATCTTATCCAGGCATTTGGACACAGATCCATAGGGCTGAAAAGTAGCAGAACACAGAGTTTAACCCATGAGGAATAAGACACCAGACGCATCACAGGCACTGTAGTAACATACTACACAGGGTACATAGGGGTACTTATTATTATTAGTAATAATAATATAGTACTAAATAATAATACAATTGTTTTATTTGATTTCAATTCCCTAAATATTTACAAAATCATTCATATTTTACGAATGTATCATAATTATATCACAAGTTGAAAAACATGATTAATAACTTATTATAATTATAGTAGTGTACAGGGTGTTGAAAAAAAAGTGGAACTCCAAAAGTAAACTTGGCTGTAATGTTTTAATGATATCTCATTGTTAAAACTGTATTGATCCACTACACATTTTTTTCATTTTCAAATGTTTGGATTCTTCAATGACGCTATCCACCTATCCTCTCTCAAAAAGGGCATGCTGGGAAAAAAAAAACGAGACGAGGATATGTGATTGTCATTGCAGTGAAGAGATAAGTCACCACACATTTAGATTTCACTATTTACTTTTTGGAATTGTATTTATCTGGCAAGGACCGGTAATGTGTTGACTATGTTACTAATCCTTCTGATCTCACCGTCTCAAATTAAATTCCAAATTTTGTTTTTCATTACAACCTAAGTTTGACATTCTTAACACATCAGTGATGAAACATTTCGTCTCATTTTTTTCTCCATCACATCTACAGCAAACAAAACTGTGCCCCAACCCCTAATCCATGTACAGCCACCTGTCTCTGGTGACCCCTGAGTAAATTATTTTTGCAGAGAAAGGCCATGAGATACCTTTGAAAGTAAAAATGTTCATAACATTTCTGTAGGTATAAGAACATATTTGACACAGTTTCAAAAGCATATTGATGTATAGAATATGATAATGTAAAAATGAAAGTTGTTTTATGCATTTTTACCTTCCTGTTAAAGTGCTATACAAATAAAATGTATTATTTTTAAAGATCATCTGATGAAGTCTGGCAATAATCTTCACTTTAGTTTTTGCTCCACGGAATCCAAACAATGCTCTTCTTTTTTTCCAGCAGTGAACAAACTAATAATTTAAACCATAGTAAGCAGACCCCACAATGTTGAAAACAGAGTCGTCATCTCTTTAAATTACCCAGAGAAGCAGACGGAATACTCTGCTTGCACCTGAAAACAATGCAGCGCAAGTGTTCCCACTGAACGAGTCAGAGAAGTGCACACGTTATGATGTTTGGTTTCCCGATGTATTGTGACTCATGACACCCCCCCCCCCCTTCCGTCTCACTCCATCTGCTTTTGTCGCTCTCTCCATTACAGCTCTCTGCCAATCCATTTTAATGTATTTCCTCTCTCCCCCAGTCAAAACTCATATTTCCTCAATCCGAGCAAAAAAAGAAAGCTGAATGGTGTTCCCACATGAATGCATCTGTCTGCTCTCCAGAGTGTCTGGATGTCAATATTTCGTTTTATTTTTTTCCCGTTGCTCCTTTTTCTTTTTTCTCCCCCCTCGCTCTGTGCAGTTCTATTTCACTTCAATATTGTAACGTCTTCTCTATGTGAAGAGCTGCGTGAAGGGTGGGAGCACATCCAGTCTGTAGAATACGGTGACGCATCACACAGTACACACACAGGAGGGGTTTTTTTTTTAATCAGCAGTTAAACAACATAAAAGCACTGATTGGTTGGTGATGGAGCAACTGGACCACATATACAGAGTGACAGAGTCTTTGCAGAAATCAAACAGCCTCAATAAATCACCATTAAACCACTTTGTTTTCCTCAAGTGTCACTCCATCGGCGCGACGGACACCCTCTACGTCCACTGGAGTCCATTATTCATGTGTTTTGCCGATGAGGAGCTGAGAGAGAGGGACGTCGGTAAAAGGGGGGAGAAAAGAGAAACGGTAGAGGCGTGGCGGTGAGGAAAAGAGAGTTACGTTAGAAATATCTTTGATGGATGCGGCGGTTGGCATAGTGGAATCCTAATTGGTGCGACAAACTGCCAACAACACTGTATGGGAGTGTGTAACGATGCACCGCCGTTACCCATGCTGCGGGTGTGGCACCCTAGACATTTTTATAGCTAGTTATTTGCAGGATTGTTATTGTATTAGTTTGTGTCATTACCTTGCCCCCCCCCCCTTACAATTATTTTCTGGTTATTATAATTTAAAACGCTTTGTGTGACTTTGTAAATTCACCTACTTTCATCTAAAATAGCTGCAGGGCGATACTCACTTTCCGCCAATAGGTGGCAGTAGCGGGTTTTGGTTTGACTGGCGCTGTAATATTCTTGTAAAAGACAGGCGAGTTAGACCAGCAACGGACAGTTGAGATCCTAGATGCTAACATTCATCTGTTACTGTCTGGTTGTTATTCACAGTAATAAACCACAGGTGAGATAAGTGCATAAGCGCCGTATACATTTATATTGGGTTCGCTCGCTGTTGCGATGCAATGTTTTATAAAGTGTTTAGAGCTGAAATGTAGGGAAGGCTAACTAAGGCTAGCATCATTAGCTAAACGAGGCTATTCGCTCGCGCTAGCAGTTTCCACGACTTCTACATAGACCAGACTGGTTGGTTGGACAGAAATTCCAGTTTTTTTTTGTGGAAAGTAAAAAAAAAATACAATACATGTACCAGCATGGGGACACATCTCATTGTTCTCTTTGTTTATCCTCCAGGGCAGAGGCTGTGTCGAGGGTTGTACAGACAACGATGGGCATCTAAGTCATTCGGAGGGAGGGTGCCGGTCCTGAAGAAGAGCCTGCGGATGTTGGTGTTGTACTTGGATGTATGATGCTGTTGGGACTGATCTATGTGCTTAACTTAAGATACCCCAAGGAGCTCAAGTCCACACTCGAAGTGTTTCAGAAAGTCCTGATGGAACTGGACTCTACCAAACTTTCAACGAAAGTGCAAGCACTGAAAATGCTCCAGTGATAAACTGATATTGGACTCAAATTAACGTTGAATGAAGCTGGTGTTTGATATGCAAAAATTCTTTCATGATACATTTGACTCATAATTGAATCAATTTCACATTATTAAATGTGTTTTGAATTCAACAACCTATATCAATTGAGCCGCTCATAACTATTTTTCTTATCGTGAGAAATATGTCCTTTTTGAAATGAGTTAGTCTGACTCGGAAAAACTTGTTTGTTGCTCTCAATCCTTCATACCCTATACTGTCCACACTTGATTCACAATCAATGCATTTCAATTTAATGTGGTGATTTGAATGAACAACATGTTAATGCTGGCATGATTAGGCTTCCGCTCAACAGTAAGTATCATAGAGAACTGGAGAAATCTCTGGTGACAGTGTAATGACGACCTTCCCCAGTTTAAATCTAGTTGGAACACTTCATTCCTCTGTCTCTCTCCGGTTACAACGGGAGTTCAGCTGTCTTCCCCCTTTCTTTTCTCTTTGCCGTCGCTGTAGATGGTTGATATTGCCAGTGTAAGA
>CM051689.1:32184109-32321609 GCA_028022725.1 Lycodopsis pacificus | reverse complement strand
GGGTAAGAAACAAAACGGAACACTATTACCATGGGCTTTAGACAATGATTTTTTCAAATATGAACGCTTATCTCCTCTCCATCGGTCATCAGTCCATCTTTATCGTTGTAAAGATGCTGACAGGGTTAAACAAGATGATCTACTGCCTTTGTAGCTTGTCTCTATGAATCACGCAACTCGTCCGTCCAGCCTGTCCCTTATGTATGCATCACATACATGCAGAACATCCTGCCTATGTCTGGGTCCTCGTGAACTGTTCTAATCAATGAATATGGGTCAAGTACATGTACTGTACATCAATGAAGAACGGTTCTGATATTTTAAACCCAGTAGAACATTGACTGCAAGAGTGCGTGGTCTCTATAGATTTAATTTGGAACTTAGAAATGCAAGGCAGTCCTTATCCTCTGACATCATAACCAAAAACAAGAACAATACACGCGCCTTATTTGCTACCGTCGACAGGCTAACAAACCCTCCAGTGTCGGTGGCTGCTGAGCTCCAATCTACTTGGGCATGCAATCAATTTGCCTCCTTTTTTACTGACAAAATTCAGAAAATCAGACAAGCAGTCAGTGCCTCCACACCAACCACAGGATATGTGTTGTCCCGATCTCTGAATAACATCCATTCAAATATCATGACACAATTTCATTCAATCGACCGTAGAAGCCTAGAAGACATTATACAACATCTGAAGTCATCCTCCTGCTGCTTGGATATTCTACCAACACACTTTTTCAAAAATATTTCAAACTGCATGACCACTGATCTTTTACAAATTGTAAACACATCCCTTCTCTCAGGTGTCTTCCCACAAGCCCTAAAAACTGCAGTTATTAAACCGCTCCTAAAGAAGGCTAGTTTAGACTCCGCAACGATGAAAAATTATAGGCCAATATCAAACCTCCCATTTTTAAGTAAAATAATTGAAAAAGCGGTTTTCCAACAGCTGACCAACTTCTTGGCCGTAAATAACTGCTTTGATGTTTTCCAGTCAGGCTTTCGACAGCACCACAGCACTGAAACTGCTCTTGTTAAGGTTTTCAACGACATCCACTTAAACATAGACAATGGCAGAAGTTCAGTCTTAGTGTTACTAGATCTCAGTGCTGCATTCGACACGGTCGACCATGCCATACTCCTAGAAAGACTAAAAATCTGGGTGGGACTCTCTGGCACAGCACTTAACTGGTTTGAATCCTACTTGAAGGACCGAGAATACTTTGTGTCTATAGCCGATTACACATCAGAGCTGACAAAAATGACGTGGTGTTCCCCAAGGTTCAATACTGGGGCCTCTTCTGTTCAACATCTACATGCTTCCACTAGCTCAGATTATGGAAAACAACAAAGTGTGTTATCATAATTATGCAGACGACACACAAATCTACATAACTATGTCACCAGGGGACTATAATCCCATACAAGGGCTGGGTAACTGCATTGAACAAATCAACAACTGGATGTGCCAGAACCTTCAATTAAACAAAGATAAAACAGAAGTAATTGTTTTTGGTACCAAGGACGAACAATTGAAAATCACCGCTCAGCTTCAATCACTGATGTTAAAACCCACAAACCAAGCTAGAAATCTAGGTGTAGTTATGGATTCAGACCTCAACCTGAACAGCCACATCAAGACAATTACAAAATCAGCCTACTATCACCTGAAGAATATATCAAGGATTAGAGGACTTATGTCTCAACAGGATTTGGAAAAACTTGTCCACGCATTTATCTTCAGCAGACTGGACTACTGTAACGGTGTGTTTACAGGTCTCTGTAAAAAGTCCGTCAGAAAGCTGCAGCTCGAGTCCTCACTAAGACCAGGAGGGTGGATCACATCACCCCAGTTCTGATGTCTTTGCACTGGCTTCCTGTCCAACAAAGAATTGACTTTAAAATCCTGCTGTTGGTTTACAAAGCACTGAATGGTTTAGGGCCAAAATACATCTCTGATCTGCTGCTACCTTATGAACCATCCCGACCCCTCAGGTCGTCTGGGACCGGTCTACTTTCTGTTCCCAGAGTCAGAACTAAACATGGAGAAGCAGCGTTCAGTTTTTCTGCTCCACATATCTGGAACAAAGTCCCAGAAAGCTGCAGGTCTGCTGAGACCCTCAGCTCCTTTAAATCAAGATTGAAGACTTTTCTGTTTGCTGCTGCCTTTAATTGAACCACATTCAATTAATATATTAATCGAACCACATTCAATTAATATATTAATCAATTTCCTGCATTTCACTATGAAACTGTTTACACTGTTTTAATGAATGTTCTTAAATCTCCTTTTCTTTTGTCTTATGTTTTGATGCTTTTAATGGTTTTAAGTGAAGCACTTTGAATTACCTTGTTGTTGAAATGTGCTGTACAAATAAACTTGCCTTGCCTTAGATTTAGGAGTCAAGTTAACTGACGGGGAAGAAAAGTCCTCGGGAAACAGTCATCTGGACCGGCGCCACGAGGCAGACTAGCTTCTCTGTAATTAGGCCCTGTGGAGAAACTGGGTTACAGTGTCTTGATTAAATCTTATATCTCCTATCATTAGATTAATCTCTCTGATGCTCCACATCGCAGGTCTTCATGTGGGTGCGCTCCAATATCAAATGCAAGGGCCCTGTGCCAAGTATTCTAACGCTCCCAGCTGAGGGCATATAGAGTGAGCAACAAAGTCACATGTTTTATTACCTTTTAGCCTTCAGTAAATCATCTCAAGCTGTGAAAGGTTTAAATACACAGATATAATCCATTGGGTAAGTATCCTCCTGCTAATTTTCAAAAGCACAGCCAATATGATTTTTGTTTTACTTTGATAGTGTGCATCGCTCTCTCTCTCTGTCCCTCTGTTGCTCTTCTGGAATATTACAGCGCTCCCCGATGCTGGGCCCTGAGCCAGCTCCCGTACTTTAAAAGCTGCAGGCGAGCAACATATAGGACAGATGGCGCCGGTACGGGTTGGGTATACGCAGCAACCTGGTTCACGCCGTGGCACACATTTTTCCCCATTACACACCTCAGAGATCAGCTCATTCACCCAAAAGTGGAAAAAATGCAACGACTCCTTTTTTTGGCGGCAGTTCAAAGATGAATTATTAGTATGACGACTGGATCGTCTCATTAACCCTTCCCCCATGTCTTCGTGTTGGTACAGGTCACTCACCGTAACAAGGTTTAAAACATACTTTCCTAGGAGGATAATTGACCCTGACCTCATAATTACCTGTAATTTAGTAGCAATAATAAAGTGTCAGCGTTCAATTAACAAGAGGTCATTTGAAACGTCGCTAATAAAGCTAAATAAAGCTCCGACGTATTTCACGTACAGTGATCTTCATGTGGCGGATGGTTGTGACTAACCTCAGGCTGTTAATTCTCCACATGGGATATTGTTTTTTCATAATTCCTACATGAGAAAAGGTTCAAATAAATACAATTGGGAAGCTTTTTGAACTTCTCAGATTTCCATATTCTCAATTTTGCAAATTTCTGGCCATTGCTGTGCAGTCAGAGATGAAGTGAACTCATTCGCGCTGACAGTGAAAGCAGTGATTTTATTTTGTTGCAGTCCCCAGTTTCCCCCCGTCAGACAGATGAGGGTAGTCTGTGTATGCGGAGGTTACTCAGTCTCTAAGCACACGTCTGACACACACTTGAAATAAAGCGCCTCCATCTGACCTCCAGTGTGGATGTGAATAGTTCTCTGTGGAGTAGCTAATTAAACCCAGCAGGATTCACTGACGAGCTGTGATTTAAATCATCAAACTGAAACAATTAATAAAACATTTCTTGCAAATACTTTCGGCCAGGACACGTAGCAAACCACTCAAGATGTGATCAACACATTATGATTTTATACAAATTGAGATTTGGTTAAAGATATAAGACAGATGGTAAACATAGATGTTATGATTCAGAGCGCTTTGATTATTTTTTCCCCCCAAGTCTCAGTTTGTTGGTGGAGCAGCTGACAACAGACGCAACATTTTTGCTGACAAAGTAACAAAAATTGTAGATTATCACCTTTCAAATGGAATTTGATATTTCCAGCCTATAACAGGTGCTACACGATCTGCCCGATCTGTTATTTCCACAGCCAAGGAGAGTTCAATAAATATCTGTGAGCTTCTCTGTCTCTCTCTCAAAGCCAGAAACCATAGTCTCAAACGTTAAAGGATGGAGTTGCTCCATCGACAATGAATTGGAGACTGATTCAGTCTTTTCCTTTTCCCAAAGCTCAGCTTTATTATACTGTTCTCAGTTGTGAAACAGAAACCGGAGCCATACTCCTCTCATTCCTCTCCGTGTTGTCTAGAACAGGGGTTCTTAACCTTTTTGACCTCGGGGCCCAACTTTTCAAGTACAAAGTGTCCCGGGGCCCACTCTGACTATATGCATCAAAAGTGTCAGAAAACCTGTAGGTCATACAGAAACAGAGCAGTGGGCCTTTGGAGTCAGTAAAAATTTAAGATTTTTGTCTGCATAAAATAAAAAAGTATCTTTCAGTATAAATAACTGCCTGTGGCTGTACAGGTAGAGGACAGTCCATGGCTGTAACTACACTATCAGTGAACAACTGCCTCACATTTGAAGACGATTGGACAAAGTATGACTATTCTACAGAGTTTCTTCCATGAAGAGATCCAGGCGGAGCTCGAAAAGGATATTTGGAGACCCAAATGGACACATGGTAACCAAATGATATTCTGACACACTAAAGGTGTTTCTCCCTTTTATATTTTGATATCATTATTTTCCCTTTTATTTTTAGCCTTTGCAAATTGCAAAAACTATGTATATATGGTCGAAGACATGGTGTGTGAGTAGCGGACTTGCTGTGCGTAATGGCTGCGACCGAGCGCACGATCGAGTATGAGAATAGCTCAGTTACGCAAACGTTGGTTGACGGCTTATATAAGAGGAAGATACGGTTTGTACTATAAGTACTAGCGTTTTCTGAAGCCACTAGCTCCATGGTAACATCCGCTAGCACGTTGTCAGGTCTGTAATGTGTCTTCCGTCGAAATGCTGCAAGATATGACTTGCAGCGGTTATGGCGACTTTGGACAGTGTGTGTGTGGGCTCCTTTTGTGGAGAACCCATAAGAAATTTGGCACCACTGTCTTCATTTTTTCTTTTTAATAACTTATCCATAACTTTCGCTACAGGCTAGCAGCTAGCTGAGTGTCTTCTTCTGCTTATTGCAGCTTGTTAAACAACTGACTGACGCATTACCGCCACCAGGTGGTTGCAACTGAGCGTCTCATGGATAACAGTAATATCTCTGGTGTCTTCCTATGCGGCCCTCGCGGCCCTATCATGGGCGAACAATAGTGCAGTCAAAGACATTTGATTTAGTTTCCAGTATATTGTTGCTAGTCCCAATGATATATAATTAGTATACAAAATACATTTTTAGGACATTTGATAAACCACACTTTTGGTACATTAATCACGAGTATACCGAGTATCCTCAAATTAAATATACTTCATTGCACATTAGTCTTCACCCAGGATTTACCAATGCTTGGAGAGCTGGTGTGTCTGAATCAATGATAGTATTGTGAGATGCGGGGCATCCCTAAAAGAAATCCTCTCTCTCCCACTGTGTTTCACTGGAGGTGAGAACCCAGAATTATACCTCTGCTTCCATTATTCACCGAGGAGATGGAGCAGCAGGCCCCGGCTCTCCTCTCTCAAGTCCATTCTGTCATATCTATTGTTAAATGCGTATTGTTTGTTTGGCCTTTTGAGTCTACTGTAGAAAGAAAAAAGGTGGATCAGTGAAACTCTTTGCTGTTGTACCGCGCTTCCATTATTTTTTTAAACAGACAGCAATGTGTAGCAGATTGTTCCGGTGGAGATGGTGAGTCAGTTTGGTCACTTCGATGCTTCACTTTCCCTAAAATAGCGCATTGTTGCACTGACCGCGGTGCTGCTCGGCGGAGTAGGCCCACCTTCCTCCCACGAGTCATGACAAGATTTGAAAGTGAGATATAAGGAGCGTTAAGTCGTAAGCACAACACCTGTGGGATGGATTCACCACTGAAGAAATGTTAAGTTTCATTGTTCACCAGATTGTGTCTCTGCGTGCGACGGCGTCAGCGTGAAGCCGAGTAGGCAATTTGTTACACAGTCGTCTGCGTACCAGTCCCGGAATACAACACTTAAACAGTGGGTGCAGCAATATTGTCACAACATTCTGATTTCTTTGTGACGGGTGAATCACAGGAAGGACCTGGCAGACCTTCCCAGCTTTTACATTACTTTTTGTTTTTTTGCACAAAAGTTTAAATGCATACAGGAGTGCGTCTGCTAGTTATGCTCTTCAAAGTATAGTGAAATCCAATTAGTTCAAGCTTTCAGTCCAGAAACATGGACTGATAAGGAATAAGTGACATTCACATTACATTTATGCAAATAAAGTGGTTGTGAATGCGCATATATTCTGCAAATCTGCTGTTGCCGTCTGTTTTACAGAAGTAAAACAAATCTAAAATGAAGGCAGCTGCATTGTGGAGGACTGGGTGTTTTGCATATTAGGACACACTAAATGGAGCTGCAGCAGTAATAAAAACAGAGTCGTGAAAATCTGATTAGGTGCTGATGAGCTCTGTAAAACCCTCAGCTGTGCCCACTTCAGCATCAGCACAGGACCAGATCTGAAGAGTGTTTAGGAAATCAGAACACGGCTTGTGACAGAACTTGGATTTTGGAATTAATAGGCCTGCTATTTATGTATATAATGGGTAATCCCAGTGAAAAGCAATGGAAGTCTTAGTTTCTTTAACCCTTACATACTGTTTATATTTGATACCTTCACAAGTATGGTTCGGGCCAATTTTGACCAAGACTAAGAATTCCCTCAGAGTGAGTGTCTATACCAAATGTTAAACTACAGATCTATTTAGGATGTCTAAATAGCCTATGCCTCAGTAATAAATGTATGATTAACCCTTAATAAATGTTTCAGAGAGCAGGGGAGAGTGTATTTTTTAGTTTTAAAACATTCGTTTTTTGGAGAAAAACAACTATTACACATCATGTCCTGTTTTACATAAGACACAAAAACATAAAAGCCATAATGATTTAAATATATTTTATTGAATTTGAAACTGTTATGATTATATTATAAATTCTGTTTAATCATTGCAACCATCAAACGCTGTCCTCACTGCTATATGATAAGAAACTATAATTATCAATTCAACATTTACCTAACACAAAACATTACATAATAAAATGCGTATTATGAACTAGTCTCTGCATTCAAAGCAGTGGTAGGAGACTTTACGTGTGTGGAACTTGCACATGTGTTTCCCACATTTGCAGCAGGTTGTCCCAGTTTAGCAGTCCTGCTTTGCAGGGCAGAGGTTGCATCTCCTTCTCTTCTGTCCCCTTGTGTTGGCTTCTTGATCAGGGCCAGGCTCAGATTGCTGCACTGCCCTTGCTGAAGCTGCTGTGTGGGGAAGGTGCTGTCGCTTTTGCATGTAAGGAGTCACAAGGGCCTTCCCAAGCTCCTCCAAAAACAACCTCCTCCAGTTCCTCTTGCTTGCCCTCCAGGTAGGGTTCAGCTCACTCCATATGACAAAGGCATTGTAGGTTGATATGTCGATATTGTGGAATATCACGAGAGGGCAGCAGGCCACGTTGTCTTCCTGCTCTGACACATCCTCCAAATCACTGTCGACCTCATCTTGGAAGAACAGATCAAGGGCCTGTTGCACACTAAATCTTGCTGCCATGTCAGTCACTGAAATAGCAGCTCAGGTATCGCTATAATATCTTGCTATTTATGGGGCCAGAAACAGATTTAGTGTGTCCCAATACAGTGTGCCAAAAATACCAGGATGTTCCGGTCGCATTTCACAGAATGCAAGG
This sequence comes from Lycodopsis pacificus, assembly GCA_028022725.1. Taxonomy (NCBI): domain Eukaryota; kingdom Metazoa; phylum Chordata; class Actinopteri; order Perciformes; family Zoarcidae; genus Lycodopsis; species Lycodopsis pacificus. The sequence goes on along the minus strand of CM051689.1, from coordinate 32,313,728 downwards.
CCAGCATACTTTTCTGGCTATCCTGACCCACAATCCTTTGCACAGCGAATGAGAGGATTCAAAGTTCACGGTACCGTGTTATGAGGAAGTAGCATGTCCCAATTAAATGCACACTGTATGCAAAAGCATGTACTTGTAATGACAGCTGTGGTATGGGAAAAAAGTAAAAAGAGAAGGTATGCAATTTAGAACGCAGCTTCAAAATGTCTGTGTGCATGTGATCAGCTGTTAGAGATGACCCATGAAATGGCACTTGGCGAGAGGGAGCACTCCAGCCATGAATACACGACAGAATTCAAATTATATTTTAGGTATTAATTCGATTGTTTGGGATATTTATTTTCAGAAAGTTATCCTCCACGTTATGAGAAAGCCTTTAACACGTTATTCTGGTCAGAACCGCTGATTGTATCAGTCATGTCTGTAACGTTCTTTTTTTCTTCCCACAAAATGTATCCCTCGAATATATAACGCAACAATGTCACCTCTTGATTGGTATCTGCAGATTAATCGACCATCGTTTTTCTTTCTTCTCCAAACTCTCAATATCATAATCGGTGGACCTCAAGTTGTGACATCATAACTTTAGTTATGAAGTCCAGAAGGCAGCGCATTTAAAAGGCACGGTTTTTGAACACGCACAGTTTGTATTTTTTTTTTCATGGACCGAGAGCAGAAAAAAACCCAGAAAGAGTCTGAAAAAGGTCACACACACAAACAAAAGAGATGGACAGGGGAACACTAGAGAATCTTCATGGCCATAAAACACTTGGCGTCATGATAAATCCATAGCCAGTCACAGCAAAATGAAGTCCGTGATGAAGGCCTTTAAGTTCGCATTCTTCACGGAGGCGGCGGTGAGGAGTGTGGCAACTCCTGCCTGTTTGTGCAGCCATGTGAATATTTTATTATAAGAGGACATTGCGGTGCGCAAAACTCTCACTCCTAACTTGTTACATAACTCGGCGAGAAATGGGTTTTATTCCTTTTGAACAAGGGTTCCTTTCAGTATATCTAATTTGACTCTGTAAGACCTTCCCTTTCTCTCTCTCAGGGGGCTTGTAAAGCTTTGAGTCCAATTTCATACACAGTTTCCTCCTTTTTATTTCTCTCGACCCTCCCTGCTCGCCTTCGTCGCACAACTTGGCCTGGCGGTAATAAAACCCAGCACCTCGGCAACATATCACCTCCTCTGTTCCAGAAAAAGGTTTGCCGCATGACGCTCTCTCAGGAGCAAATCGTGGAAAATGGCAGATGAAAATGACTGTCTTGTAACCTGGGCGGCACGATGTTGCATCGGTGCGCTAAAAAGGACACGTGTTGGAATCTTAAGCCTTATAAATAGAAATAGCTCGGGCCTACATTGTGTTTTCCACATTCAAGATCAGTCGGAGAATTAAAAAATGTTCTGACAACTCAAGCAAACAATGTATATTTGTGCAATTGTCAGTGTTGAACCATGAAAGACCTGGCCATTAGAAAATGTATTTCCTTTGAATAATAATAATAATAATAATGTTTCTCACCAAAATGCATCATGTACATGTTGGGCCTAAAATATTGTGTCGCAGTTCAAGTCCCACTTTGAGGCCGGGTGAGCAGGGGGTCGTGTCTCTCTTTCCTGATCTGGCAGGTGTAAGCACTGAGGTTTACACAGCTTAACTCCAGCTTCTTCAGTCAGACGTTAGAAAGCTGGTTGCAAAGAGGTTTGGCATCCCCTGACTCCATGACATGCACGGTAAAGGCCTGGCTTGTAGAACGCTGACCGAAGCTTGAATTCTGGATTGTTTCTTGGATCATTTGCCAGCTAATTAGTTTTTTTGGGGGGGGTTGTCACTGCTTTAAACTGTGCTTCATTTCTTGGCTTGCTAATTAACTGGATGCTCCCAGGAACAGACGGAGGTGGAAGGGGTTGACGACAGAACTGGCTTGAGGACCCATGGACTTGCCAACTGCCCTGGGATCTCCCTGGCTTCCAAATATTCCACCTGTGTGTCTCCAAAGCTCATTTCTTTCTGGTGCACTACCACCTAGACTGAGTATCCCTGGAGTCAAGTGCCACTGTGTAAAAGCTTTGTCTTTTCCCTCCAGATCATGTATTGTTATATGCTGTAAGTCAAATCTGAATATTTACATGAGGATATGAAATTCCAACATCACAATTATTTAAGGTGTGCACAACTGCAGAACAATAAGTTGAATACCAACAACACAAACACCACCACCTGTAAAACTTACAGCCAGGAGCTGAATGGCCTGCCCCGCAGCCTCCACGTTTTCTAACAACCAACATTAGAGAATACACAACATTAATGATTGTACTTTTGTAGGCAGGTGAAATATTATGACACCGGACACAAAACTATTTTTAGGGATCTTTATTTCTTGAAAGAGAGTAGTATCAAAGACATTTGGGATGTTAAACTGGTGATCGATTTAACAAAGATGTTCCTGTACATTTAAAGTTACACTGTAGACACATTCTCCCTTCAAAACCCTGGTCAGTAACTCCGTAACCTGTACAGTGCATTCATCTAGTGCACACTGTCGATGTGTTACGGGTTGTATATGGACCCAAATGCAACACACAGGATTCCAGGGATCTTTGGCTTTTATTAACAACTTCAAACATAGCAGGCAGAGTTCAAACAGGGTCAGGATCAGAAGGCTGGTGGGTTTACTGGGAGTCAGGCAGGGTCGGTAACAGGACATCAGTCCGTGAGAGTGTGCTGGAGAGTCTGGCATTAAAAATCGAAGAACAATCTGGCAAATGTGTCTGGGAGGCAGGAGTCTATAGAGGGGCTTGATTACTGATCAGAGGCAGGTGAGTGAACAGGTGAAGGGAGTTTAGACTGATAAGGAGGGAGTGACTGACAAGAAGAGTGAGGAGGGTGTGGAGCTGAACTGTGACACAATGCATAAATAACTAGTGGTAACTCTTCTGTAAGTAAAAAACAAAACAAACAATACCACACAGTTAACTCTGAAATTAAAACATGAAACATTTGGTCCATTAACAAACATAAATGTTATTAGCAAACGTTATTAGCCTTCTAGCTCTCTCATGAACGCTCAGCACTATTGTCGCGATACCGAAATCATGACTTCGATACGATACCTGCCATAAGTATCACGATACCGATACTGACGATACGATACTGGTATATTTATCTATAATAGTAATAAATAAAACATCTGTACGGTTCCCTTTTTTACCAGCTTGTTCCTGCCCAGCTTTTTGAACACTTAACAAATGGCATTAATATTAGTATTAGCCTACAGCAAGATATTAATGAAAACTACATGGTGCCATGATTGACGCTGACTGTCTGTGGGAGTGGGGGGGTAAACAATGCTTAATTTACTGCATAGTGAGTTTGATGTTTTCACTTCATATTTTATCTTAATTCATGGAATAATTATTTTTCCTTAACTAAAAATAAAAATAATTAGCTCAAGATCCACCCTCAGGCTCCACCAGCATGGAGCCATTTGGCATCAATTGTGTTTCATTTAGTACACGTTTGTGTGCATTGTGACCTCATGATCATATAGGCTTTTTGTCAAACTAGGCTAAAGGTGCGTTCACACCGGACGCGTCGATTTTTTGACGCGCGTCGATTACATACAAAGTCTATGCACAGACGCGATGAGACCGGCGCGGCGCGTTGGACGCGTTTTTTAGCGTTGAGTTGCTCCGCCTGTCATCACCGACTTCCTGCCACTGTTGAATCAGGAAATAAATACTATAGCCGTCTGTGTTCACCCAGAGCTCTACGATACCTCATATCAACAGAGACCGGACCAAACTATGTGTATACATGTGTGTGTAAACCATACGGTACAAACAATGAATAGACGCTGCCGTATTTACGTCTACATGACGTTATTGCGTGCTGGTGGAGCTGCTACAATGTTAGCATAGCCTAGCACCGATCCATCAGAGCTCCATTGAGAAGACAAGTAGCCTACAAATCGGCATCATTACGTAGTTATTTCCGAGTCCCTTTTTGTCGGTTTATTTTCCGTTAAATCACAGCCAAATCGGTTTATTTTGTGTTCCTACAGCTGTAGTAAACAGCGACCTGTGGCTTGCTAGACACAGTGAATACAGCTCGATACAATCCACGGAGCTCCTCTGAACAATATTATGAACCATAATATAGCGGCGGTGTATTCTATGAAATGAACGAATGACTAAAAAAGACTTAACGTGACAGTACTTATTATTGACGGCGTTTAGTTTCCCGGGATATCTGTGACTTCCACAACACGTAGAAATACAGGTTATTTTTGCCATGGTTAATGGCGGACAGTTGAACGGATCCAGGTCTATAAACCACGCCCCCTCTCCGGCGATTTTGCTGGCTTTGAAACATGTTGTGCAGACGGGTCTCTGTATGTCAGTGGGCTTTCCTTCACTGTCTGCAATATAGCCAAAGTACTTCCAGATGATACTTCTGGCATCTTGTTTTCCAGCACTCTCTGAGTGCGCTGGGTAGCCCCGCCCCCTTGCATGCCTGCAGGGAGCGGAGCAGCGAGTTCGCTCTGATCGCGCGCTATTTTAATAAAGTATCGATACTAAAAATATGCAAAATCGTATCGTTTTTAACATACAGGTACCGCGGTACCTTTTTAGTATCGATACACCGTGCAACCCTACTCAGCACATGGTAATAACATCTGTAACGATCAGACCAATTTAATCACCATCGGCGCATTTAGCGTCAAACAATACATTTCCTGACTTGTATACACACATCTTTTGATCAGTTTGTACAGAAATAACATTTAGAACATATTTACTGACACGGAAAACAACTAACGCTCCACAGGTTAGCTGCTCGAAAAGAAAGACTTCACTTCCGGTTTCGCTCTTTACGTCCCAGCTTTCTCTGGAGTACAGTGCCCTCCAGTGGCTTTCGTGGCATCAGTTTTCCCACCAGGCTACATTTTTATCAACACAGATTACAGGCACTGGATACCAATTCTTCAACAAACATGTGCGTTGACGTAGCTTTCCAACAGATTCAAAGGATGACTGCTAGTGCACGTTTAGGATTAGCTATTTTACATTAACTATCAATTCAAACACAATGGCTGGAAAAAATACATTCCAATGCAAGACACATCTAAACAATAATACAAGTCAATGCAAAACATACCTATTAACAATGTAATTCATTACAACATTCTGGCGGCTGCAGGACCGGTTTCGCTTTGATGCCACGCGCCTATCACGCCACCCAACATCCTTTTGCACTACTGATTGGTACATTGGGGACTAGGGTTGGGTACCGAAACTCGGTGCCAATATGGCACCGGTTCCTATACGTCCGGTATCTACCGGACCGAAACGCAACGCAGATTTCGGTGCTTCCTTTCGGTGCTTGAGCTGATTGAAATACTTTTTTGACACTACTCTGATGAGTCCGTCCTGGCAGCAGGACTCGGTCCTCCGCTCCTCACTCATAGTATTATTACAACGGGGTACTTAGCGCTGTTGCTCATAAGCACAACAACACAGGCACGCGGAAGCTTCTTCTTCTTCTTCTTCTCCTCCTTTGAGGTGTACTGGCGGTTGGCAAACGACGAATTGGCGCATTACCGCCACCAACTGGTAAAATAAAACAAGTCATGAGACGTGTCGTATTTTGCCAGAGAAGGAAAATATGCTCATATTTAAAAACAACCTCTCCATTTTTAGCATTGTTATCAACTAATACGTACAAAGTCGCATACATTTTCTGTTCTGAACAACTAAAATAAACTTAAATAAAACTATAATAGAACGTACTTTGGTCAATAACATGTCCGGCCCATGTGAGGGGTTTACAAACCAGTCCACAAACTGCTCCCAGAGTCACTGGGGCTGCCCAGTTAGTTTCAAACAAGTTTGATATTTAGGAGTTAAAGTGTAGATAGCTCCATTTATGGTAACGTCCGTACTTTTCGAGCAGGACCACCGCTGACGTTGTTTCCAAGCAACGGTAACAGCCTTGAGGCTAACGTTACCTAGCATACAACTGTTACCACTAACAGTTAAAAGTACTGGTGTAACAGACCACTGTCTGTCCGTACGGATCCCCCCTCACGGTTCGACGCGCATGTGAACTGGATTAATTACACAGTTAAACCGTTAACCATCACATTATGAAATAAAGTTTTACTGATGATACTTATCTGCCAATATTCAGTTTAATGTTACATTGTAAAAAATGTATCCGTGTTTGAAATCAACAGGAGAGCTAATTACCGATAACTGCAACGAACAAAGGTTCCGTTTCTTTACTTTTTCGATGCGTTCAGGCTGTTAAAAGCTTTACGTTTGGTCGAATGGCGTAGCGGGCGGATACTTTACGTGATTCCCCATGAAACAAGCTGATTTAACTGGACTTGTCACAAAACGTCCCATGCTTGATAACACACATGGCCTGACAATGTCTACAAGCTAATTTTCCCTAATACTGATAGCGCCGCTTTCTGTGACAAACGGCATCTGATTTACATGACTTTTACACAATGTGGTTTACACTTGATATAGAGCAACATGATGCATGTTTGCGCGTCTTCTGTAGCTCCACACACCGGATACAGGATGTTCCACCAGCACCCCCGACGTGCGGGAGAATGCGAGGGCCCGTTCATCGCTGCTCGCAGCTTTAATTTAATTTTCTATTTCATGGGGACACAGCACTAGACAGTGTCTTTGGGGTCCGGGCTGTGTTCACATCAAACGCAAAGTGAATTTCCGTGTCACGTTGCTCGCGGGAGTTTACCTGGGGGAGTTTACTCGTGAGATCATTTGTGTTTTTCATTTGCGCCAGAGAGGAGCAGGGGCTTCCTCCATGTAGTCGTTTCATCAACCATGGAATGCTGCTTTGTACATGCCGTGAAAGTCCCAGATATCTCTGGAAACTAAACACTATCTTGTCTTGGGTTCATAACATGATCCGAGGGCGCTCTGTGAATTTCATCGAGCTGTATTCACTGTATCTAGCAAGCCACAGGTCGGCTAGTTTACTACAGCTGTATGAACCCAAAATAAACAATTTTGTCGTGATTTAATTACAATAAACGGTTGAAAGGGATGCCAAAATAATGATGCAGATTTGTAAAATGTCTAAATTCATGCTTTGTTAGTCTAGACAAGCAAACAACTCTTGCAAATTATTTTTTTCTCAACGGAGCTTGGATAGATCGGTGCTAGGCTTTGCTAACATTGTAGCTGCTCCATCAACTTTTAAAATAGCGTCATGTAAGTGTAAACACAGCCACTAGCATCAATTCGTGTCTTTGCATGTAAAGTCGTCGTGTGAAAAATTTGCTTCGCGTTTGGTGTGAACACGCCATTAGAAAGGTTGGTATCCATGCCTGTTGTTGAGGTATTTTAATCAAGTGTGTATACTTCTTTGTCAACTGCAATAGCACATCAGTAAATCAAGCTAAACTCAAGTGCATGGTTTATGAACCACAGCAGACATTGTTTTGTATGCTAACAGTAATGCTGCTTTTTTCCAAAGAAGCTTTGCCAGAATCTTATCTTATTGACACAGCACAGACAAGTTTGGCACAGCGACCAATCATTAACCACAAATCTCCTTGAGAAAGCGCCGGCTCACCTTCAACAACCCATCAGTTAAATGGACACCGCATTCTTTTTAAACCTGTATCCACTCAGCATGGCACTGGGCTAAAGAGTCAACAGTGTCCTCCCTACAGTTTCTACATTCTAAGCTCTGTTCCTCTCAATAGTAGGAGTGGTCAGTTCATTATGTCTCTCCCCTGTGCCATGCTGCTGCTTGGGCAGATTCTGATTGGTTTGGATTTGGAAAAAAAGGTACCGCCTGCTGTTGTTACTGCGTGACGTACGTTCATTTTCCCCAGACTGCTTCAGAAAATGGTCAGAATTCCCATGGCAAATTAGTCTCCTGTGCATTTCCAGTCTGTTTGCTATACTGACCTCTCAAACTCCATAGTCAAGAGAAGCTTTCTATCTGTCTGTCCTCACCTTACGAATCAATGTCTGCAAAGTATCGGCCTACATTTCCCTCTTAGCCTAGGCATAGTTGCTTCTTTTTTTTGCCACAGACAAAGTATTTGTTTTACATTTTTCTGTCTCAAGTAAAAATTAAATCAGGAAAAAAAAACAGGAAATCACTGTATGCTACATCTACAGAATTAAATATCATTGGCCCCTTATTGGCGACATTGTAAACACAAAATTGGCAAATCATCAATCAGACATGGAGCATTCATTTTGAGTTGTTTTCACCTAATGTAAGTTCAATATTCACTCTCCTATTAGCTCCGTGTTTGGTCTCCACCAACTGGTATACTTAAATATAACACTATCCATTCATCATCTTTAACCGCTTATCTTTATATATAATGCACTAGAAAACGCACTGAGTTGAATAATATTTAGTATGCTTAGAATCTAAATGATGAGCATAATATTCTGTGCAGTCAATATATTGTCACTTGATTAAAAGGAGAAAGTGTATTGACCTTAATAAAGAAGAGAGCTCAATGACAGCGCTATTACAGCACGCTTACTGGACAATAGATTATTGAAGTCTTCTTTCAACAGGAAAAATAAAGTTGTTTTCTTTTTCCAGTCTGCATAATATCCAGGATTTGTTGTGCTTCTATAGCAATCCTTTACAGTGGTTTCCTTATTACCCGACATGCTCAAGGACACGCCTCTGGCGGAGTGGACTCACGTTGCACTGACCTGCTTACAAAGATGAATAGGGCGACATCAGGCAAAGAGGTTGCAGGTGGAGGCCGGAGAAAGGGAGGACAGGCGAAATAAACACAAGTCCAATAGAGTACATATTTGAATGAATAAGAATCTAGCTGCAGCAGAATTATGGCAGGAGCCGATAGCAGGAAAAGAGCCAGAGAGAACTAAAATAATCAACCTTCTGAATCTACTAGAACAGGAAAGAAACTGTATTAAAGTCAAGAATGTGCAAGAAAATGACATTAACACATATTTTATATTAAAATATTGCCACCAGAATTTCCTCTATACTCATGTCGACCAGGTAAATCACAAAAGTTCTTGGACTTTTCACTCTAATCCAAAGACATCTGAGGAACCATGATGATCACATCTTGGTGAATCATGCACTGGTATCAAAAGAGTCCGTATGATGCTGCTTTAAGTGCTGAACTGCTTCCCGGTGATTGCTGGAGCTCCATCAGTTCAAATGGACACCGCTTCCTTCAGATCCATCCGTCCCCTCTCTCAGCAGCTGCTCAATAGCCACATGTATCATCCATCTCTTTGTGCGGTGGTGGAAGTTCGTCAGGCTTTGTATGTCCATGTGACAAAGGGGAAAACCGGACGGACAGTGACTTTTCTATGAAACAAAACTGCACGGTGTTTATGTTTCCTCATTAAACTCAAAGTTCTTGTCATCAAATTTAATTTCTCTGGCACCCTAGAAGACATTTGGTTTACATTCAATTTCACAAATGGCTCATGTGTCACGGCTCGTTGACGATGTTGCCCTCGCTCTGATTGAATAGCCGAACACGTTATAGCGGGCCAGTGAAAATGATGTGGAGGCGAAAAGTGCCCACGCATTAATGATCATATCGCTGATGCTGTTGCGCCAATCTGCCACTCAATCTTATGCTGCATGGTGAAGAAAAATGTGCATAAGATTGAGGGTCACTTGAAGACATCACAGGTTGCATTCATTTGAAAAGGGACCCTAAGGTATTTGAACTTCTTCAGCAGCTTGCGATCACCTGATGCCTATATTAACCACAATGCAGTTTGATCTTAGACAGTTCATTTACAGATATTTTTGGTGTGTTGTGCTAAAAGCAGCTAATGTAGCTTTGAGCATTTATTTCTTTTTACATTTTTAAACTCAAATTTTTAGCGCCAACCAACGCTGACTCAAGTGACATCACTTTAGGCAATGTATCAGATATTGCATGACTCGCTCAGGTGCCACAAAAGCCATCAAGCTTCAAGGTGCTTCCTCTCAACCCGACTATACATCCAACACATTCCTACTACCAGTTTGTCAGTGGCCCTACGCCTCAAACTGTGACACTCTACGTACCTCTCTAGTGTCAGTTTTGAACTCAGGGACGGTGTTACAGTCCCTTCTTCTACTTCCTTAACATTAAATATACAATTTCTGCTCGTTACATGCATACACCATAAACATACAACATAGGTTACTTCATTTTTAGGGTTTACTTACGTGATGACACTACTTGGTTGGATTAAGGTATTAACATATATCACTTAAGAAAATGAAGGGGGAATAACTTAAGGTTGACTTGTGTGTGTGATGTCGTGTGGTTTTATTCGCGAGATCAATAGCCAATCAAATGTTACTTTTATTGTTGATATATATGTTTATTAACCTCCTTTATGTAGACTGTTCATCTGGAGAAGATCTAGTATATGAGCTAACTGCAGTGCATTAGTTGTGACCTTTCTGGATGCATTAACAAGGCGGCCAGGCGGCAACGAGTTGTCAGCAATGCAGCGTTGAAGCAATGACCTTAGTAAGAGAGAGAGAGAGAAAGAAAAAAGTAATCTGCAAAAATAATGAATCTGCCGGATGACACGGGGGGCTGTAGCTGTTCAGTGAGACTGCATGAGTGGAGGTTCAAACCTCTGTGTCAGCACACACCTGCTCTGCTGAAGTGTCCTTGAGCAAGCCATGGAGCCAAAACATGCTCCAATGGGGCCTTTCTGTTTTCCCTATGAAGGGGAGTAGGGAAAAGCTATTGTCGGGAATATTTTCCTATGCGCACCCATTACGTGTAGGTCGATATAAATGAACTTAGGCATCGAGCAGCTGTGGAGAGGGAGAGAAAGAGCGAGTGTAACAGAGATGGAGCGAGGCGTGTGAGCTAACCAGCCAGCATTAGCATTGACCTTTCCTCAACGGCTTGGCAGCGCCAGCCGGGGCTAACGCAGGGACTGGTGGTGCTCTGATGAATGCTAGCATGTCACAACCTATCTCAATCAAATCCTTAATTCAACCTTTCCCCTGCCCCAATGGGCTCCGGATGTAATAAGCAATATCTTTACAGGGCGAAAAAGGCCAGCAGACCAACAAGGTTTTCGTGCGAGAGAATATGAGTGTGTGTGTGTGTGTCACTGCTGGAATTGTAATATTCTCACACACAGAAAGTGAAAGGATATGAAATAATCCAACCGAAGGAGCGTTGCATTTGGGGAAAAAAACACATTTCCTGACCTGCCGGCAGTTTACCTTTCTGTAAGACAGTTTTATTCAAGCATCGAAGCTTATAACCTTAAAGTAAAAAAAAAACACCCTGAAGCAGATTTCATATGAGCCAAAAGAACACAGCTCATCGGCCTTCACGCTAAACTCTTCCAGAACTTCGGGGACAGAGAAGAAAAATGCTTAGGCTTTTGCTCCTGTGACCCACAATCGCGTGTTATCCAGTGTACCTCAGTACAATCCTTACATGTGAACAACTCTCCCAAACAACAAACAACAAACTCAAGCGAGCGCAGAGATTCCAGTCGATGCCGCTTGTCAAAGCAGCTCCACTGGCTATACATAAAGGATGACCTAGTTTTATTAAAGCAATATTTATAGATTTCTTTCTTTTTTTCAGCCAAAAGAAGAATCTGTAAACATAACTATGACATATGATGAACATATAAAGTTGGCATGTTAGCAAATAATTTGGCTAATCACACACGTAAAAGCATAAGCATTCATTTGGAGTCGTGTTTTTAGGCACCAGGCAAATGTGACTCATTCTACTTTTAGCTCTGTTTTGGCCTCCACCTCTCCTTCGGGCAAACATCCAGCTCTTTATCCACTACATACACCGGTATGTTCACCAGCTGATCGCTAGCTTAGTCTGTCTGCCACTCAATGCTGGCCTGATACAGTCAGTTTGCAGCTAATGTAAATGGAGACTGAAACAAAACAGTAAAGTTGCAGACCGTACCAAAATGAGTCTGTTATGTTTTGAAACAAAGATGGTGGTTTCGGCTCATAACTACGTCTGTTAAGTATGTAAGTTAACCTACATTATGTATGTGACATCAGTCCAAGAATAACCAGGGAAACAAAAAGCGGCCTCCAAACATCCTGTTTGTTTTAACCGTTCACCCGCCCTGCGACAAGTGACACCAATGCAGAAGTGCCTTTAAACTTGAATTCTTTGTAGAGGCCAACAGGGAGTGACTACTGGTTGCTACAAAATAAGTTTGACTGTATGGAAGACCGAGAAAATCCCCTCAGTAAACATTGTGATCATGGTCTCTATCGCTAGTTTCAAGTCTTCTTCAACACAGCATGATGTTCGATTGATAAATGATGGTCCCATTTAGAGTTGAATAGACCATAAAGCAAGGCATGCTTCTGGGCAGGCTACTTTGTGATTGACAGATCGCAACAGTTACCAGAGCCTGTAGGAAATTTAGGTTTAGAACTGTGCTTTAAGAAATTATAATTGAAGTGTTTAATGATTCATAATTAAGAAATCATAATTCGTCATAATTATAGGAGTGTTTTAGAATTGATAGTTAGAAATGTTTTAGTAGAATTAGAAACACCTTTAGAGGTGGTTATTAAAATATTAGCAAGTACCATGCTTGTAAAACTTGTGAAGTTTTTTGCCAAAAGTTGCAAATCCTTATCTTTTATATAGAATGTTTATCATAGAAGTGTTGAGCCATAAAAGACAGTCATTGAATGAATTAAACTGTAAGGAGTAATGCTTAGGGTCAGACAGATTTATCGACAGGCATTTTCAGGTTGTACCCGTGCGAGAGTTTCCAGCAGTCTGAAGCCAGGAGGAGACTGTTGGAATTAGCCAATAGGAACTAAGATAGACAATATGGGAGGGGATTTCAAATTGTGACCAGGAAGTGCCGGCCAGAGAATCAGTCTCTTTCCTCTGGTCTCAACGTGAGGGCAGTGTGCTTCCAGGCTGGGATGAGCGTAAAGATGCTTCTCTGTGCAGAGAATATATAGGCTTATACGCTTCCCCGTGGTTAAGTAGACACAGGATGATTGTGTTTCGACTGAAAAATCCGTTCATGTGAAAGTGTCAAAGTTAGCTCAGAAGTACGTCATCATGTGATATTCATGTAGAAGTATTAAACAAAAGCTTCAAATGGAAAAAAGTATCTGTTGTAAGAAAAGGCAAAAGTACAGGCAGGTGATTTTATAGTCAATGAACACCAGAACTCTTACGGGAGATTTAAAGGGCTGGACAGAAAGCAGAAGATCTGGTCAGTTGGTCTGAATGTAAGCAAAATGAATTAAAGAGAAAGGTATTTGCCAAAGTGTTATTTAAACCACTCATCTATGTTTGAATGAAATTGTGTTATTCCAATCAGATGAGCCAGAAGTCATTTGTACACTTGGTGCCTTTTTGAAGAATGTCCTCATTTGTTGTACTTTAGCCGTGTGATCTATTTGTGCTCAATACCTTGTGCCACATAATAAACAATAAAAAAACAACACAGCTATAATATAATCTCCATGTGTCATCTCACCCTTCAGGGTGGTGCCGGCTGGTTCTCAGCCATGAATCCATTAAACAAACTGTCAAAAAGCACATGGACCATGTTTGTCTTATTGAGACAGCTCTACTTCTTCGTCTGCTGGACTGACGGCAGCCTTGATCGTTCACATTATACTTTTAATTAAACAACAAGAAGTAAGTCACTGTCGGACTGACTGGAGCAAAAAAGACACAGTCGTGACTTTTACCAGGTTGGACAATGTCAGTGTGGCTCACATTTTAATGCTCTGCTTACAATGTATCCAATCATCGACATGTGCAAAATGCATATGTATGTGTGTACCATTGCTGGTAGTTGGATAGTGTATAATGTTTGTTATGCACCTGCCATGTCCTACCTCATGAATATGACCTCCGTATCCGGTTATGTATGTGCATATTTACGGCATTTGTGATAAGGTGTTTCACGAGTTTATTTACAGAAATAAACTTGTGTATACTCTCATGTACCCCCAACATGCCACCCTCCCCCGGCATGCCTACCCATCTCCCCCGTTCTCTCCGTGGGCCCATTAAAACCAGCACGGTGCCTTTCACAGGTGGGATTAGTGGGACTCCAAAGGCCATCAACAAACAGCTTATCGTGAGAGAGCCAATATTGCTAAAGGTTTCATAGCCCGCGTTGTCTTTAGATTTCTCCGTTCCAGGCCTGTGTATTGATCAGTGTGAATGCTCCCGTCAGCCCTCTGCCACGATCCTCCACAGCTCTGACTGTTCGTCACCAACTTCCAACGCCCGTATTTTCATACACAACACGTCCCCTTTCCCGTCTTTTATCTCTGTATACCTGTCTTAGTTTCTCTCCACTTGTCTGTAACTATCTTATTTTCCTCTCTGTGTTCCTTTATATATTTTCACATCCCGCTCTCTCTCCGTTTCCGGTTGCATGTGAGTGGTGGACGTGAGTGTGAGTGGCGCGGAGGTTTGATTGTTTTTTCACTGCTTTGGGATTTGTTCCTCTGTCTCTGCACATGATCAGGTAAGATACTAAGCGGTGAATTTATCGGTAGAACGTGTGATTAGTGGTGTTGTTTGGCGTTGTTCGGGAGGATGGCGTCCTCCGAGACGCCACGCCCGTCAATCCGGCAGGGAGTCCGGGTAGTTCCACCGGACAGCAGCGTGTCAGTAGAGGAGGTGCTGCTGGCTGTGGGAGAACAGGTGGGACATGACAAACTTTCCTTCGCATCTCGGATGAATAAAGCTGTGGTTGTGTTCGTGGCGAACGAGGCTTATGTCCACAAGCTGATAGAGAGCGGCGTGGTTATCAGGGACAGCTTCGTGCAGGTCTCTCCGCTCTCGGTGCCCTCTACGCGGATCACCGTGTCCGGTGTTCCGCCGTTTATACCGAACGAGCTGTTAGAGTATGAGCTGCGCAGGTTTGGAAAGTTTGCCAGCGGATTTAGAACAGTCAGTTTGGGGTGTAAGGATCCCAAGCTGAAGCACGTGCTGTCTCTTAGGCGGCAGGTCTTCATGTTCCTGGAGTCACCGACACAAACACTGGAGGTGTCCTTCAGGGTTAAACACGGGGAGGGTTCATACATGGTGTACGCAAGCTCGGGACAGATCAAATGCTTTGAGTGTGGAGATGTAGGACACAAACGCTTCGCGTGTCCGCACAAGCCTCCGGCTGCGGCGGTACCGCCTGCTCCTGCACCGACTGCTCCGGCACCGGCCGCGCCGGGACCCGCTGGTGTGGCTGCGGCTGCGCTTCTTCGTCTTCTGCTGATAACAATAATGTCGATAAGGAGGATCAGGGCCAGTCTTACAACCAGCAGGCTTCTGTGGTGGCGCAGAACCTCACTACATCTGGTACCGAAGCACCACCACAGTCTGTAGAAGTTTGTGAAGAGGCAGCTACAGGTTCTGTAGGTGGAGATCTCACCGCAGCCTTAGATGACGCACAGAGTGTAGGGTCTGTGTCCAACAGCCAGCTGTCTTGTGAAGGGGATGACATGGACTATGAGAGTGAATCAGATGTTGCATCTAATTCTGAAACGTGCATTAAAAGCACTGATCTGTATTCACTAGAGGAAATAAACTTGTTTTTGGATGTAACTTTCAATAGATCTGCAAAAGTGAGTGACTATTTCCCTGACATTGAGAAGTTCATACGATCTGTTTGGGTGGCGCAGAGAAAGGTGGGTTTGGACCGTTTAGATGGGAGAAAGCGCTTCCGCCGAAAGAAACACGTCACAAACCTGAGGAAAGTGAGGAAAAGTAAAAGGGTTCAAACTAAGACAGTTTAACATGATCATGTGTCACACGGGGTTTTCCACTGCTTACTTCTTATCTTGTCTTACCTCCTTCCATCCTCTGACCTTTCCATGCAGAGCTTCAATTTAGGGTCTTTAAACATCAATGGTAGGAGGGACGGGCATAAAAGAGATTTTTCAAATGCACAAGGTGAGGGTTGGCTCTTTAAATATTAATGGTGGGAGGGACCGACAGAAGAGGGCAGTCACTGCAGACATGATCACACAGAAACAATTAGACATCGTTTTCCTGCAGGAAACGCACAGCGACCCACATAATGAGGTAGACTGGGGTTTGTGGTGGAAGGGCCAGTATGTCCTGTCTCATGGGACCAACCTGTCTGCAGGTGTAGCTGTTCTGTTCTCACCTGGGCTGGATGTTAACATCATCTCCTCCACAGAGATAGTGACAGGCAGGGCTTTAGTGGTCAGAGCATCTATACAAAACATTTTTGTTTTTATCAACATTTATGCTCCAAACCAGGGCTCACACAGAACAGACATCTTCCACAAACTCAGAGATGTCCTGCAGCAGTGTGATCACAACGGCTGTGTAGTGATGGGGGGGGGGACGACTGGAATTGCACCATAAACTCCTTATTGGATAGAACAGGAGAGGAACCTCATTTACAGTCATCCGCCATCTTATCGCAGGTGATTGCAGAGTCAGGTGTGGTGGATGTATGGAGGGTGAAACATCCATACTAGACAGTACACATGGGTGAAGGTGTTTGATGGGAACATTAGGGCAGCCAGGCTGGACAGGGTTTACATATCTCATAGTTTTAGTAACCGGTTATTGAACAGTCACATTTACCCAGTAGGCTTCACCGACCATCACCTCGTCATTTTAGATGTTCACACCTCACCAACCACCAAATGCAGCTCTTACTGGCACTTTAACATTGTTGTAAATTGTTTCAGTTGTATGTTTACTTTTATTGTGAAGAGCATGAAACAGGAAGTGCTTTTACTGTGAAGAGCTAGAAGAGGCATGGTACGTGTGTTATTGATGCTAACGATGATGATAGTGGAAAAAACCCTATATGTCGGGTGCAAGAGTGCGCTCCGTTTACTGTAACAGTTGTAATACTGCAGTTTGAGAAGTAAACGTGTTCCGTTCAAACCAGACGTGTCTTGGTCGTGATTAGAAGCTCCACTTCACAACAAACATTAAGTTGCTTCAGGACAGTGATTTCTGTGAAAAGTTTGAGACTTTCTGGGGAATCTGGAGAGAAAAGAAGAGCGACTTTGAGTCCCTGAGTCAGTGGTGGGATGTAGGAAAGACACGTATACGTGTCTTTGTTCAACAATATACAAGTCACTCCACAGTAAAAGTCAAAAGGGTCATTGAGGATCTAGAAAATGAAATCAGGGATTTGGAGCACAGTCTATTCACTCACACCAGCACAGACTTCAACAGAAGAAGCAGCAACTAGGTTCCTTTCTACAGGAGCGAGCTAAGGGAGCTTTGGTCAGGTCAAGGTTCACCAGCGTTAGGGACATGGATGCTCCTACCTCCTACCTCTTCAATCTGGAGAAGTCAGTCTCTCGAACCAAACAAATGGTGTGTCTCCGCCTCCCTGATGGTAAGATGACGACTGACCCGATTGAAATGAGACAACATGCTGTAAGCTTCTACAGCGCCCTCTTCAGGAAGGAGGACAACCACAAAGAGTGTTGACGAGCTGCTTCAGGGCCTTCCTCAGCTGGGACCCGAGGACAGAGTTGTCCTGGACGCCAACATCTCCCTGGAGGAGCTGACCGCTGCTGTGGGTCAGATGGCTGCTGGGAGAGCTCCTGGACTGGACGGGCTGCCTGCGGACTTCTATAAATACTTCTGGAAGTGTTTGGGAGCCGACCTGCGGCAGGTGCTGCAGGAGTGTTCACAGGCAGGCCTGTTACCGACAACATGTCTGCATGCAGTACCATCACTGTTACCCAAAAAAGGAGATTTGTCCTTACTGAAGAACTGGAGACCAGTGGCGTTATTATGCACAGACTACAAACTTTTTTCCAAGGTGCTCGCCAACCAGCTTAAGAACTTTCTGGAGTCTATAATCCACAGAGACCAGTCTTACTCCGTACCGGGCAGATCCATCATGGATAACATTTTTCTCATGAGGGACTTGTTGGATCTCTGTAAACTGTATAATATTGATGTTGGGGTTATATCATGTAATGGGAAAATATGTCATAGTCTTATTTTCGGGGTTAAAGAATGTAAGCCTTTACATTGCAAGCACCAAACAGTGCGTTTCTTATCACATTCCAGTAACTTTCTACCCAGGTGTCTTGTTTATCTTATGCTGTCATCTGTCTTTAAGGACTGAGACACAGAGGCTTTAATTGCGGTAATTTCCTTGTGTTGAGCTTTAGCTGAAGGACGACCCTCTACAGAAGAGATGATGTGTGATTGTAAAACAGGGTTTATTGTGGGGCATACTGGGGACAAAGGGATTTGTAAACAGGCTTTTGAGCGCTTTCAGGTTATCAAGACAGAACTCTATGCCTTCAAGGAAAACGTCCACATAGCTGTATCATAAACCTCTACCTGACCCTAAAACATCCACAAAGATCAAAGAGCACAGGAGAAGACAATTGCAGGCCATATATAACCCCATTGTTGCAGGGAAATACACCAGACATTGCCTGTTTCAGCAGCTGGTTTCTCTGCTCTGTGGGTATAAATGCAGCATTCATGTAGATGAAGGGAGGGCATTCCTCACTAGACTCGGTCTTACGTGTCTGTTGAGAACTGTTTCTCGCTTTTGCTTGCAAGCAAATAAATCGACGATCTTTCATCAAGACTCTGTTTCATTTGACATTGATTTGATAACACTTTGCAACTCTTCTCCCGAACAGTTTCAGAAATATTCCTTCACAATCATTAGACCAGGAGAAGGCTTTTGATAGGGTTGATCATAGTTTTCTTTTTTCCACTTTAAGAGCTTTTGGTTTTGGGGAAGGGTTTGATGTACAAGGAGGCTGCTTGTCTGGTGAAGGTGGGGGGCGCGTTGAGCTGTCCAGTTCAGGTCCAGAGAGGCATCAGACAGGGATGTCCTATCTCTGGACAGCTATATTCCATTGCCATTGAGCCTCTTCTGAATAGGTTGCGATCCCATCTATCAGGACTAATGTTACCTGGGCTGCCTCAGCGGCCCTCGCTGGTGGTGTCAGCATATGCTGATGATATTTATGTGTTCGTCAAAGACCAGAGGGATGTCCAGGTCCTAGGTGACAGTTTAGATTTGTTTGAGGGCGCATCTTCAGCGAAGGTAAACTGGGGAAAAAGTGAAGCTTTGCAGGTTGGGCAGTGGGCAGACAAAGAAATACCAAAGCTACCAGGAAGCGTCGGATGGGGAAGGCAGGGCTTGAAGGTTTGGGGTGTTTTTTTGGGAACAGAAGAGTTTCAAAGACAGAACTGGGAGGGTGCTATGGAGAGAGTGTGTACCAGATTGTCTAAATGGAAATGGCTGCTACATCAGCTCTCTTACAGGGGGAGGGTCCTAATTGTCAATAACTTGGTTGCCTCGACCCTTTGGCACAGACTGGTAGTCCTGCCTCAACCACAGGGCCTGATTAAAGACATCCAGAGGGCAGTTGTGGACTTCTTCTGGTCAGGGCTTCACTGGCTGAGATCTGCGGTGCTGTACCTGCCGGTCCAGGAGGGAGGGCAGGGCCTGGTGGACATCGCATCGCGAATCACAGCCTTCAGACTGCAGACAGCTCAGAGACTGCTGTACAGTTTCGGCCTGCCATGGACTGATACTGCCTGTGTGCTACTGAGGAGGGCCGGACGCTTAGGTTATGACAAACACCTGTTCCTGCTCCAGCCCCAGTCAGTGGATCTAACTGGTCTGACACCGTTCTATCAATCCGTCTTACTGTCTTCACTGTTTTTTAATGTTTTAATGAATGTTCTTAAATCTCCTTTTATTTTGCCTTATGTTTTGATGCTTTTAATGGTTTTATGTGAAGCACTTTGAATTACCTTGTTGAAATGTGCTATACAAATAAACTTGCCTTGCCTTACAGGCGTGGCAGGTTTTTACAGTCCATCGGAGAGCTGTGTCGACACCAGGAATGTGGCTCTTTGAGGAGCCACTTTTTGGAAGCAGCTATATCACATCCCAGGTCCTGACGTCCGTCAGCCTGAGATCCAGACTGAGAGAGGCCGGCTGTGTGAAGATGGGTCATCTGATGAAGACCTCCATCCCTCAACTTGCGGAGCTGAGCAACATCCGGTCCAGCAGGCTGCTGCTCAGGCTGGTGGAGGAGGTCTGTGCTTCCCTGCCAGAAGTCCTCAGAGCGTTTGTTGGAGACCGTGCAATATCTGACCAATGGGACAATGAATGTGAGTATGTCTTCCCACCCCTGGCTGTCTGTCCTGCTGTGGAACAGTGGGAGGATGAGGAGGACATCCTGCTGTCTCTAAAGACACCCCAGTTGGGGGACTTTGAGACTCTGGGGAGGAAAGCAGCATATCAGGTCAGTGTGAAAGTCTCTAACTTGCGGTCTCTGGCAGGAGTGAGGGTGTCGAGGTGGACCGAGTTTTTTGGCAGGGGATCCTCCCCAAGGGGCTGTTGGCGGTCCCTGTACAAACCCCCTGTAGACAAACGGACAGGAGACCTCCAGTGGAGGATTGTACATGGGGCCATAGCTACAAACAGGTATCTGGTGCACCTCGACCCTGGCTCAGGGGACAGCTGTCCTTTTTGCTCGCAGACAGAAACCATCCACCATCTGTTCGTTGAGTGTTCCAGGCTGGTGAGACTCTTCAGCCGCCTAAAGGCGTGGTTTCAGGGCTTAGGAGAACACTTTTCTTTCTATCTTTTTATCTATGGTCCAAACTACTCTGCTAAAAAGAAATCTGTCCACACACTAATGAATTTCCTTTCAGGACTGGCCAAACTAGCAATTTGGAAAACAAGGAAAAACCGGGTGAGGGGTGTAGGGTCAGAGGACGTGAGCTTGATGCTGACCGGACTGCTGGCTGCTCGGCTCAGGGTGGAGTTTGGTTTCTACAGCCTGACAAAGAAAACTGAACTCTTTGTGAA
The DNA here is from genome assembly GCA_028022725.1 of Lycodopsis pacificus. Lineage (NCBI taxonomy): Eukaryota > Metazoa > Chordata > Actinopteri > Perciformes > Zoarcidae > Lycodopsis > Lycodopsis pacificus. Next base: position 32,292,856 of record CM051689.1, on the reverse strand, counting down.
CATTTGGGCTCTGAACGACGTTCTGTGTTCAGTCAGAGACAATGCTCTGGTTCTGAACCTATGAATTTGTGTTTTTTTTTTTTTTTTTGCATGACTTAAGTTTGGTTTGATAAACAGTAAAACTCTGTAAATGGAACTTAAAAAAAAGAAATAAAGATACATTTTAAACCTCTCTCTCTCTCTTTAAATGACTTGCTGATGGCTCATGTCAGCAGCTAAATGGGGCAAAGACTGCTGCCATAACATTTAAATGTGGAAGGAGGACTGAGTCATCATGTGTCATCTAACCCCAGTGTGTGTGACATGGGGTTGTTATAATACTGTTAATAATAATACAAAATGTATCAGGCACACTTTGATTCAAGCTATCTTAAAAGGGAGACCCTATATGTTTGGAGAGAGGGGCATGACGTGAAACAAAGAGCCCCCCCACCGCCGGGAGTCGAACCGCTGGCGCTGCGACATGTTCCCCAACCATTGAGGCACCAGGACACCCTGTGAACATCGGCCCTATTCCAAAACCTCCTGCTCACAAAGATGGCAAAGGCCAAGACCACAGCTGTCTGTTTTAGAAGTCCTGCTGCTGTGGTGAAATCGAGCCGCTGAAAGCAACGTGTCCACTGTCATGAGCATATCATGTTTTCAGAACCTAATGTATTTAGGGATTGCTGTGTGCCATCTCACTGTTACTCCTCCTCACTACATCTATATATCAAAAACATCACAATTGCACCAGAAGGACAGAGATGCAACATGTGATTTCAAAACTCGACGAACATACTGTATACAACAGTAATAGTTGGGGCTAACTAACTTATATTTCAAACGAATGTATCCTTAAAACTACGCCTGTTGCTGTGAGCCTTTTATAAAGACATGGATGGGTTGGTCGAAAGGCCCGGTGAGTCTCATACAGACGCTAAAGGGTGCCTTTTGTGTCCGAACAAAAAAAACACCGCTGAGGGCCACTGCCCATGCGTCGGTATTTGGCGCCCTGTGAGTGAGACCAGACTGCGATGAGTCTGAAACCCTGGCGAGCAATGCCAAACTGGTGCCTGTCGACGTCCTGCCTGTTGGGTTTTATCGTTTGCCCTGGAGCGCCGCATCTTTGGGGGCCCGCCCAGAGAGGAGGGTGTACGAGTCCATTGAGACCCCCTTACACGTTAGGCCTTGTTGAGGGGAAGTGCACCGTAATAACGTCTCCCAGATGGCACACATCGAGCTCCAGGATGGCCTCGCAAATCTGAGGCATTAGCACACCCGTTTCTGGCAGATTCAGGGCCAGCTGGCGATTAATGGACTGAGGTGGTGTGACTTTTGGTGTGACTGACACTAGAGAGAGCGGGGTGTGACAATGCATTCATTGCTTAAATAAAGGCCTGGTTAGACATGTACTACTACAGCACTCGTATGAAGCACACTAGGCTGGAAACGTTCTCTGTTGTAGACTGTCTGAATGTCTGGCCTGTTTTCCAGGTTATGGTCTTGATATTTCATGTAATTTACCGTTGACAACTTTTAATGGGGTTAGGGTTTTAATGGATTTAAGATCCACACCGCTTTCAGACATTGTCCCCTGACATTTCGCTATAGCACAAAACAGATTTGATCACAACAGTTAAAGTAGAATAAACTCTGAAGCCTGGGTATTGCTTCAATTTTCTTTCCAAATCCATTTCCAATACAACAACAGTTTTAGTAGTAATACCCCCCAAAAAATGGGAATAAAAGATGATATATCAGCCAACATTAGTTATTTCTCGTATGGACAAACTGGAATGGTGACACTGTTTCTTCAACATACAGTGGGTTTTGTTTCACCCCACCTTTCCTGCTCCCCATTTCCCAAAATATCTTCCATTTGAATCATTGCGAGCAGCTCAAACCTCTCGGATATACACGGATACAAACGGCCTTAAATTGAACCTCCAGTCTGAACAAATTATGGATCAAATGCAGCCTTCAACTGACAGCAGCCTTACAAGTAGCAACTCTTGTGGTTTCAGTTTCCTTTCCCCCAATGACTCCAGTAGCACACTGAACATGCCTCAAAAATGGTGATGTCATACTCTCATAACTCATTAATGCCCATTACTAACTTTGCTTCTTCCCCGGAGTCTTTGTGCTTTCTCTCCTCACAGGTTTCCGTGGATCGTGGTTATATCTGAACCCTGGTCCTTCCTCCTGCCGTGGTCCTGTGTACTGTGGCTGTTATTACTAGTAGTCGTAATTTTTCCATCATTATTATGCTTACTACTCATGATATGATTAATTGTCATAAGGATTGAATGTGTTATAACTCTGTTATGTAGGTCATTCTGTACACATCTATTGCCCTTCTGTCCATCCTGGGAGAGGGATCCCTCTTATGTTGCTCTCCCTAACGTCTCTTCCTCTTTTCTCCCCATTAAAGGGTTTTTGGGGGAGTTTCTCCTGTTCCGATGTGAGGGTTCCGGGACAAGAGGCTGTCGTATGTGTACAGATTGTAAAGCCCTCTGAGGCAAATTTGGCAATACAAAATAAATAAATTGAATTGAATACTCTCATGCTGTTTTGATGACACACCACCATATAGTTCTGTTAAGTCATGCTGCAGCTTTTATTGGCGAAATTACAAATGCACTCCATGCATGTATGAGGAGATATTTAGTTTGTTCTGCACTTTGAACAAACTCACAAATTTTAATTTACTTCAATAATTCCAACAATATTTCAACTTAAAATATAAATTCTCGTTTTTAATGAATATTGACGCTTAAAGCTGGAGTTGGTCGTGTCCTTCAAAACATTTTTTGTTATGATTGTTGAAACTCATTACAAACCAACAATAATCAAAAAATCATAAACAAAGAAAACATCTGGTATCTGTTGCTGTTGCAGTGCTGTAATCATTTTGGTTCAAATGATTGCATGGCAAACCTGTCTGGCTACCTGCAAGAACTCTGCCCTTACAAGCTTGACAGCTTTGACAACTGACAATACCCATTTCTGTTATTTATGTTGATGATAATTTGGGGGAGTGGCGGTGGAGTGTTGCCGACATGGCAACTTTTTTGTGAGATTTAGTGCTGCCAGTCACTTTTATTGTGAAGAAGCTGGCAACACTGCTAGGTTTTTGGTTGGATGATTTGATTACTAACCAAAGACATATTCTGCTGAAATCTTCCAAAACATCTCCTTAAATTGACTAAACGTTCGCATTAGAGTATGCTTCATTTCCATATTTAAACATACAGATTCAGAAAACTTGTAAAACAAAATACAATTGTTTAATGTTAGTAATCAACTTGTGAAGTTTCAACCCTATTCTTCTGGGGAGTCCCTTAGGTGACTTATTGACTGTTTTCATCTTATTGACTGTTACACTGTGTTTATGTATTGTACTTTTAGATTCTATATAATAATATGTAAGTATTACACACTATTATCCCGTAATTGTTATTTGTGACCACAGTAATCAGCCAACATACATTCAATTCATTTAAAGTGACATTACAATCCAAACTACACTAAGAGACGTTGTGCCTGCTCTTTTAACAGGCGCTGATGCTCATTTACTGTAAAAAAAAAAAAAACTGTTTCCTGATGGAATCCACGCATGAACAAATGCAAGCACAAAGACGACCCGAGTTTAGTTCATTTTCTATAAAGGCCTCGGTTCAATTTGTGCGATCACACGTCTGCGACGAATGGTGACTGCCGTTGAAGTCGGGGCCAAAGAACAAAGACAGGGCGAGGGAGCGCGTTAAATAGATCTCTATATCATTAAAGCCATAAATGATGAGAGTAGGGGAGCCGGCAGGGTGGGAGGCGAGCAGAGATAACGAGAGGGGACGTGTTTACGGACCTTTTTTTATTTTCCCATCATCCTTGGCGGCTGCGACGAGGAACATCCGTCAGCCGGCAACAAAGGGGGATAAAAAAAAAACTTGTAATCACAGCCTGTCAGGAGCATAATAAAGTCAAATTTATTAATATCCACACATGCACACAACCAACAATAACCAACGCTAACACACTGCAGATACACACCCACGCGGGTGCATTACAAAACACCTTATTTCTATGCCGTCCTCAATTATTTATCCATAAAAAAACAATAATGCAAATACATGCACATAATCTATCTGACTTCCATCACACACTGAGCCTGACACCTGTGGTATTCATCTTAGCAAGCGGCTAATTTAGTTATGCAAGTTGTCATCCATTATTTGTGTTTTGCAGAACCCAGAGGTTGGCCATTATTTCATTAAATACACAAAGTCCCCGTAATATAGCCGTCCTGTGTGAAACGTTCTTAGGGTGGCGCTCGGCTTGCACTCACCCTCCCCTCACACCGTTGCCTTCAGGGAGTACAGCCTCAGCCCCATGAAATAAACTTTTTTTTGCTGAGTCTGCAGGTCCTACTGCTGCCTGCCCACCATCAAACAGCCAAACACACATTTGTGGAAATGAATGGTCATAAGAAGGAAAGCCGCCGCCGTCCTCGCTGAGATCTGTCTTTGAGCTTTAGAGTCGCGTAGACACCGATGATTATGTGCTAATGAATGCAATCGGAAGAAAAATCATTACTCATCTCATGACCTCTTGATTGTTCGATTTGATTACTCGAATTGTGTATAATGTCATCATCTTTCTGGTAAAAAAAAAAAAATACAATTGTGGCAACACTGAACAGAAAGAAACCTCAGAATGAAGTGCCATTTCCACCAGTTTGCCTGAAATATAGAGTATACGCCCAAAATCACGAGTGAATGTTTTTCCAGGGGACCAAAAATAAACTTTAAGTAAAGCAATGACATTACCTCATATCTCAGTAAAAGCTAATCCCGTCCAGGCAGGACTTTAGTCACATATACACAATTTTAGGACCGCCAGCTCGACACAGAGCAGGTGAATTCAGGAGATAGCTGTGATCCCGCTTTGATTTCAATGCTGCAAAGCATATAAAATCAGGTTTGGAGTCAGGGAGGAGAAACCGTTCAAAAAAGGTTTGGAAGCCTTTCGCAAAACAGGTTTCAACCGTACGTCAGAGAGCGTTTTCTCATTTTTAGAACTGTGAACACTACATTTAGGCATGACAGAGGTGGTGTGTTTGCGCCTTACATTTCTTTCTAAACTGCACATGGATCAAGGGAAATGTTAGTGAAAATGACAGTTGCCAAATATTGCATTTTAAAGCACAATGAAAGCCTTCGTTTAACACTCACTTCCCTATGTGGGTCGACTGAAGACATGTTCGTATTGACGGCAACAGCCCAGAGGACCACATTAATATCTCTACTTCATTTTGGCATGCAAATGTAAATGGAGGGTGAATCCACTGTAGGCCGTCGGTGTTCCTCAGGTATTTGGCTAATTTACATTGATTTACATGTTAAATACGACGCCTTAAATAAGGGCAACGATATACAAATTCCTGAAAACTAAACAAGAGAAGCTGTTTTTCTAGGTGTAATTGAAGATTGAGCTGTAGTTCAGTAACTGAATGACGGTTCCTGTTCACACTGACATATTACAAATAAACCAGGTGGAGTAAACATGAAGTAATACAAACTGATAGGTAATTTCTTGATTGGACAGCTGCATCATCAGGACCCACGTGGGAAAATCAAACTCAAATAACTGATAGAAGTTACAGCTTTAATGTATATTTTCTCGCTGCACGCATATGTTTCAACATACGTAGAGCGGCTGCCCTGTTACCGACAGGAATGTATTGAATGCACCACCAAACACACTGAAAAAGGAATGACGCATGCAAGTTGCATTATCAGAAGCAGTTTTTGAAGCACCTTTAGGCTATTTGTTCCCTGCAGTAAATTGGTGACTTGGTGTATTGGCAGACAAGGTACATTTAACAGACAGTAGGAATGAAGCTCTCTCTCTGAATGTTGGCCTCCAAATACGGATACGAAAGTGAAGCTCCAGGCAGAACACATCTGAAATGTCCAGTTGCTCAGTGGACACGAGAGAAATCAAGAAAACGTATGAAACGGCTGGAACTGCATAATGCAATCAGGTATCAAACAGGAAGGATACAGCATCCTACTGACCTGTTTTTCTAAGGGAATATTATGTAGTTGTATTTTGTGTTTGCCCACTGTATGTAGGTCTTATGTGCCATAGTTCCATCACCACATGTATTTATATTTCACCTACAATAACAGCCAATGTGTGCCAACAAGCTCTGCCTCGTTATGTCCTGTTTGTTGACCTCGCGTTGGCACCCCACCTCAGATAAAAGCTTTACAAACAGCGAAGATGTGCGCTGCACACGAGGGTGTTAGTCAGGGTGAACCAGCTGTTGGTCGCCTCACAGGTAGAGGACCAAAAACAAGAGACTCAGAGAGATAAACATCCCCCGCCCCCTCCCCCATGAACACAAATCCCCACAGGCACACGAGTGAGTGTGTGCGTCTATGTGTGTGACAGGCTGCTGTGCGTCACGCTGCTGTGGGGCTATTCCCGGGGAGGAAAGCAGCAAACGCACACAGTGAGCTGGGAAGGATGACTCACCGGAGCCTCCGCTGGGGATGTGACCTGCCACGCTGCTGCAAGTTGCCGTCTAATAACTTCAAACTGTATCAGCCAAAAACACACTGGTGAAGAATCCCAGACCCGGTGTGGCTTTTTCACGAGACGCGGACCCACCTGGACCATCGAGGAATCCAGCTAAATCACCAGTGGTGCCCAAACATGAAATTATGAGTGATCCCTTTGGGCAGATAAGGTCACTGCAGCAACTATTATTAAGATTTGAAGAGCAGTCCAATAAGTCAAATGTAAACATCTGTAGAAAGCGTTCAATGTGAAAAAATAGCATCTGTTTGTAAAAATGTCATTTTCCATTCCTCACCAAAAAAAAGGTGAAAGTCTTACAAAAATAACCACAAGCCATACTGTGTGTGGTAGCAGCAAGGAGACACACACGATGTGCAGATGTGTGTCATATTCACATGTCTACAGAAAGCACTGCATGAAAAGCAAATGTTCTGGTGTGAAAACGTGTCAGTACACCTTATCAGTGTATTCAGCAGCCGGGATAAGCTTCACTACTGTCGTAGCTGTTGGCATTGCAAATGGCACATGTCTTAAAACGTGACCGTCTACTTTTAAGCATTGCTCTTTATATTTGTCAACAATGTCATAAGATGACGTTTGGATAGAAATCCAGTGTATGAGCAGTGTGATGCCCACCACTGAGTCTCTACCTTCTCCGTTTGGCATAAATTCTCCGGAGGTTTGCAGATGTGACGTACATCTAAAACCACATTTCATGTACCTCATGGGAAATTAGTAATTTTTCAGAAAAGGAGGTTCATTACAGTAAATGTAGACATATGTTGCAGCAGGATGTCATACAAGCCCACACAGCATTTTGGTTGGTAAGTGTCATTTTTGCAATATACTGTGTTGAGGATATAAATGAAAATATGTGGTAGGTAGCTCAGCTTAATGTTATCCCCATGAATGGGTTTGAGCCAGAGGACCGTAATTTCCGGATTATAGAGCGCACCCGCATATAGGTCGCACCTGCTAGTTTTCAAAAGAAAAAAGAAAGTGTACATAAATAAGCCGCACTGGTCTATAAGCCGCAGGTGTCCCCGTTGAACGGCAAGATGCTTTTAACAGTACTAAAGTTGTCTTCTCTGAACATCATAACATGTCCGACTCGCTAGCTTCTAAGCTAACCAATGGGGAAATGCGAACCGCGATTAGCATTAGTGAATATATTATATATCTTCGTACATCTTTTCATGCTTCATACAGACATACTTACAGACTAAGGTCTCTCAAGGCTACCAAACGGAAGAAGTAAAACGAAGCAGCGTGTCTTCTCATTAGAATCTAAAAGCAACGAGGCAATAACTGTTGTTGTAACTCGTAGCTCTGAATAGCATTTACGGCTAACTGGCTTGGCCGCTTAATAGGGCTGATGACGCCGCTGGTCACGGCGCTCGCTAATCGCTCCAATAACAGCTGATTCCTCCACAGAAATGCTGCTAGCTGTTGTGCTAGCAGCAACGCTTGAAATTAGTTATCCATGTTGAAATGAATTACTGGTCGCCCTGCCTGTTTGTTTTTTTAAACATGACGTCATGGCTGGTAATGACCAATCCAGTAGCGAGCACGGGTGTGGGCTCATGTTTTCTAACACACATCCGTATCCGACTTTGGCGGCGCAAAGCTAGTTAGCCTATGAAAATCCATCAATTAGCCGCATCGTTGAAAAAAAGTAGCTGCTTATATGCCGGAATTCACAGTAAATATAAGTCTGATCTGACTGACCGCCGTATAGTTCTTGTGTACAACATAGCTAAACGTTAGTTATGTATTGTAACTCCATCTTCTATGATTGTCGGCGTAGGCCTGAAAGAGCTGACGCCATATTTCTGGTCCTAATTTAAACCAACAGCTGGCAAAGGTGGCGCCAGTGAGACCCACATCTTAGAGAGCTATGCGGATACTCGGTGAGCCGAAATATTGCTTTACAATATGTTTCTAACGTTCTGAACTGTATAGGCTATGTCCTCTAGGAGCTACTGGCGTACAGGCAAAGCTGATATAGTCCTCCACTGTTTATGGCAGGGGGCCATAAGGATTAGGTTGTCCAAGTAGGACAAAAGCCTGATCCCTTTACTGCGCAATAGCTCCAGCACTGTTTCCATTCACTTGGAGAAAGTGCATGGAGCCAGAGAATGTCCAAATGGTGGCCAGTTGTATTGGTGTTGTATTCCCTGGAAGGAGCAACATAACAACTATCTGTGACAGGAATGTAGAAATAGGCATCTATCAGGTTATTGGAGGTGAATCAATAAAAGGGATGCATACATTCCAACACAGGTCTGATTGGGAAAAGGACGCTTCATAATGTAGTGAGGGTGAAGATAGGTCTTTCAACTTGTGAAATAAATACATTTTGCCTTACGGTATGAACAAGCGTTTCCGAAACCAGCCACATCTCAAACATCTAAAAACATTACCATTTGCAGTGTTTTTGTGCATTGACATCAAAACGTTTAATGTTTAACATCTCTCATCGCTCCAACGATACTGGCTTTTGTTGCTTCAATGTTGTCATTGGTGCAGTCACAACAAGAAGCCAGCAGGAGATGACCTCCCCAACGTTCACGTGCACCGTGAAAATCAGAAGGACCAACGTGTGGTGTATAAACAGTAAAAACATGGGCGTCGCCATTGATATTCAGCAGGGTCAGCCATTGCGTTCATTTGTATTCCCTGTGCCCGCCCCGTAAATCCTCCTGAGGTTGCATTGGACCACCCATCAGCAAAGTGGCCATCGAAAGGAAAGTGCTTTGCATGCTTCTGATTCTAATGGAAACAAATGACACAAATAGCATCTATAGGTCCTGGAGGTTAGAGGAGCAGGAAGGATGAGGAAAAGAGATGTAAAGAGTGGAGAAATGAACACAAACCTTTTAGCTGATGATTGAGTAAATAAGCATGCTTAAATCAAGACGCAATTTGCCACAATACATGTGGTTGTGCCTCGTTAGTGTCTCTACTGTACCAGTGCTTTTGTGCAGTTCTATTTTTAGTTTTCAATACAGTATCCTGCCATGTTCACAGCACATTAAGAGGGAAGCGAGCTACAAGCTATGTGTTTGAGGCTGACTGTTGCAATTGTTGCTAGGCTACTGAAAAATGTGACTGATGACCAACATGGAAGTACTGCTCATTTCACACACACATCACTCTTGTTACATTTATTCTGTGACAGGGTCAAACATGTCAGTGCGGACAAAAAACATATATGGGGGGACAGAATCATCAACGGACAAACACTGCCTTCCATCCCAAGAGCCTCACGTGGCAATAAAACAACAACACAACTGCTCACAATTCCTGGTCATTAAGACTGTGAATTCCTTTATTAGTCCCACAGTGGGGAAATTATTCTCTGCATTTGACCCATCCCTGTGTATATAGAGCAGTGGGCTGCTCCCCGGGCTGCCAAGGCACCCGGGGAGCAGTTAGGGGTACAGTGTCTTACTCAGGGACACTCCGACACAGGACACGGTGCAGCCGAGGATCGAACCGGTGACCTTTCGGTTGACGGACAACCCTCTCTACCCAGTAAGCCACGGTCGCCCCCGATATATATTGCACGACATGGTGTTGAACGAATAAACGGAGTCGAGAGGAGCAAGCGACAGTCACAGAAAGTCACACATTCACCCACGCATCATCGTCTCGCTCCAGTCAGTCATCAACTTTAAACAATGCCTGCGCTTGGTAGTAATTGCAACAATTTGAAAATGAAAAAAAGACAGATTCTTGGAAAAGAGCAGACAGTGAGAAGCCTTGAACCTTAGTTGGTGACAGGAGAATGAAAGAGAGATCAAGCTACTTGTAAATCATTCGCTTTAATAATGGCGGATGGTATTGTCTCACAGACGGAAAAGGTTTATTTACCCTGGGACCAGGGTAAACTAATTTAAAATCTCAAAATGCCCAGAGATCTGTCGGATTGAAAAGAAACAGTTTGGAAAATAAAGCTTTTGTTTTATTTGATGCTGTAGAAACAAGGTTATTTCTGCTCTTTGTACGCTCAATTATACAGAGGCAAACAACTCCCAATGTGTCTATGATGAGTGTGTGTGTGTGTGTTCATCTACAAATCTATTTATTTGATTGTTACTCCCTCCATGAAGTGAGACGTGAACCTGCAATGGAAACCAATGGATCTATAAAAGAGCTTTTCTTAACTTTATGGATCTATAAAAGAGCTTTACAATTGGAGAAGAAAATTCCTTTCACTGTCGTGTTTTTTATTGGATAATCAAATTGAGTTTTAAGTTGGTAGAACATTTTTATCGAAATGAATGTACCGTTGAGTAGCTGGTTTTACAGACTTCTCATTACAACTTCTAACATTGAGTGTTTTCCATAAGGGTGGTTTGTTTGATAGACGCAAGCTTCTTTAAAACACATTTAAAAAAACCCAAATCCAAATGTACCGACCAATAAACATCTTGTTAACCTAAATTTTATTTTTCTATCCTTTTTTTCTTTCAACTTTCCCAGTCCCTGGTAAAACTAGCATTTTTGAGCTGAAACCAATTAATTCAATGGAATTGCCAAAATAAGCACATGCACTCATGAAGTTCAAGTTCTTCTGGTAAACGAAATTGATGTCATCTGGCAACTTTTAGAGCTAGTAGCTAGTTATTTTCATGGAATACTGGGCAGCACTCATCAGTGTGGCATGTCTTAAACCTTACAATAAATACATACATAACATATACAAGTGCTAATGACCCTCAACCAGATATCCAATCACATCAGACCCTATTCAAAAATCTGAATTTGATAGACAGGTTAACACAGCCTTCTAGAATCCAGCTGCCAAACGTAACAAAAGGACCATATTATGCCTATACTAGCATCTCTGCCCCGGCTCCCCGTTTGGTGTCAAATTCCTTATAAGATTCTTCTGTTTGTGTTTAAAGCCCTGCATGGTCTCCCCCCAAGCTATTATTACAGAATTTCTATCCTCACACAGTACAGCTAGTCCCTTCAGATCCACGGATCAAGGCCTTCTCAGTAGGTGTACCGAAACTACGAGAACAGCAGAATCTCATGGCTCCTTTAAAAGGAGTCTTCAGACCAACTTTTACGCCAATGTAAAAAGATAATTTACATGATTTGCATTTGTTAGGGTCCAGACTCTCGCAGACAATGGAAGGCCGCCGCACCGCTCTGCTCCGTCTTCCGTCAACAAAGCAGTGCCAAAAATCAGCTGGTTCAAGTTACAATCAAAAGTATTTCATATCTAACAGAAGCCAAAAGAGTTACAAACTGAATTACACTATCGATAGAAATATGTTCCATGGAGCAGAGACCAAATGAGTGCTCACCGAACAGTCCGCCGAAATCCGGTTAGCTATACAACGAAAATCACGAGGTCTGAAGATTCTCCCGAGAAACACTGTCTTTTGTTACGAATGTCTTTAAACAGTCCCATGTCAGCTCAGTGATTGGCCGGACTCCTCCTTGCCCTCTGACCCGATGGTCCAGCCTCCTCTGAAGCCAGCATGTCTTTACGTGATCCCTTCCTGATGCCGGTGTCTCTTCTGGCTCATCTGGACGTATCCTGCAAACCCTCACTCTCCTACCACTTCATCTAATCTCCTTCATCGTTCAATACATCTCATGACTATACTTACATTATTATGCACTCCGGCACACACCTGGTTTGTTTTTAAAGCGCTCGGTTAGCTGCCTCCTGGCTCAAGAACTAGCCCATAAGTAGTCGCTATGTACACGCAGATTAATTTCACTTTGTGGTGACACTTGCATACTCTCTCTCTCTCTCTACTTCTACTCTTTATCTTCTTTTGATCCACTTCCCTCTCTTTCTCTTCTTCATGTCGTCCTGCTTCTTTTTACTTTGTGTCTCCCTGTCAGAAATACAAAGTAGCCCAAGGCATTAGCAGCGGGTGGTCCAAAAAGTTTGAAGGTGTTTTCCAATTTTCAAAAGAGGTGTGTCCTTTTGTTCTAATAGAAAGTAAAATACAGTTTTCATCATATTCTTCTGCTATTTGTCAACATAACTGAAGGTGACACCAACTGATATTGTCGGAAAAAGAAAATAAAACATGGACTTGTCAGGAAATTGTTTTCCCCAAACTCTCAGCATGAGATTTGTGATCCGGTATGCTTGAAGTAACAGACGTTCTGGCAGAGGAATATTGTGATATAATGCGGCTTCTTGCTTGATGAGCACATAAGACTGTAGACAAACTAAGACAGTTATATGTGCAGCCAGAAGTATTTGAACAGCGTGCATTGACTTCAGATGAGGAATCATTGGAATTATGCAGCACATAAATGAACAAATTGGTTTCAGGAGCTGCTCTCCTGATACCATCATTGATCCAATTGTAGAATCTAAACTGCATCTGACCTGCCTCTCACTCTTTCCCTCCCTATTTCCTGTTACTGTATTTTACAATAATGCATGTACCTAAATGAGTGTTGGACGTGTCACTATACAAAAGTTTCCTATGTCCTCTTTCCTCTCCTCTCTCCTTCGCTCACTCTCTTAACTGCTTTCTTTTTCAGCCGAGGACCCACTTTTATACAGTATCCATAGCAACATGTATTACCTTTGTTGCAAAGAAACTGTTTTTTTGTTCAGGAAACTCTTAAGGTGTGTAATCTACATCTTCACCCCCAGCATCCAAATCAGGTGTTGGGGGTCTTAAAAAAACACAAAGCTAAAATAAAAGCTTTGTCAAAAAATCATCTGCATGCCAACATACTCACAATTACAGATGACCATACCAATTTTCTCTTCTCGATACTGACCTTGCATATCAGCCGATACCATGTACCAGTTCTGCACCAGTGCGTTAAAGTTCTCGCCATTTTACTGTTCGGATTTTTACAGTTTAAAATATAGCAAGTTTGCAGACATTTTGCTACCTCTGGCTAACGTTATTCTACGCTAGAACCTGCCCAACACCGTGATAGCGCAGACACCCGATCTATCATTTTCTGCATCAAAGACATTTCCGGCACTACTCACAATGACAATGTTGATGTGTTGAGGTGCAGCAGGTTTCATGTTTAACACGTTTATCGCCTTAGATTTTTTGCGTGTTAGCATCTGCTATTTAGTATTAGACTCAAAGACATTCCCGGACTAGACTTTAATTTCCAAGGACTTTGGGCATAAACCAAAGTATTGGACTAGTTGGACCTGGCGTTGGTTTTACATGAAAATTCAGGCGATTAAACGTATTACAGTTCGCCATCTGGGGAATTTCAATGTCCAAGCCAAGTTTCATGGCAACCTATCCAACAGTTGTCAATACTGCATTAAAAAAAACTACCATATCAAACTAGTGTTGGTGCTGGAAGTTAAGTAAGAGCATCATCCGCCATGAACGTCTGTACACAATTTTATGGCAATCCATCCAAAAGTTATTGAGACATTTCAGTCAAATTTTTTTGACCAATGGTCTGACACAAAGACCAAACATCAAGAGCCATGCTGCTGGTGTGGCCAAAAAAAGTATTAAATTCGTACATAGGTAAAAAAGGGAACAGTGTTCTGCCATCCATTGGCTTTTCTTTTCCGATGGTAATGGTACTTTATATCCTGCATATCACAGGCAGACAAGAATATGCCTCGTCCTCGGGTGTTGACTTCAGGTGCTCTGGCTTCCTGAGAGTGAGAATAGCTTGACAGTAGCTGTGTGACACTGCGCTCTCTCTTCACATGTGTGGGTGGAGAATATGAGCTTGTGTTCACCTCGATTTTTTTTTCTTTCCTGTGATGGAGACCACATGCTGTGTATGTGCAACCTTGTTATCCCTGCCTGGAAGACCTGTGAACCTGTTGAAAATAGACATAATCCCCCCCCAAGTTGAAGTTAGCTGTCTTTCTACCTTATATCACCTTTTTTTTCTGAGGGGGGGGGACTGTGTGTGAGACATTGTGGCGGTAGCTCCATGCACTAAAATAGTTTTACTTAATCCCTTAGGTTTCAATAGCTGTCGTGGTAGTTTAGATCACCTGAGCTGAGAAAGTGTGGAGGGGGGGTACGCAGGAAACAGAGGAGCGACGAAGGCACAGGGAAGGAGGGGAAAAGACAAAAAACTGATGGGAAAGGAGACAACAGGCGACGATTGGGCATGAGGAAAAAAGAAAACAAGTGAGTAAAGTTAACAAAAGACAAAAAAAAGTGAGACAAAAAGCATATGCACGGTGGGGAAACCCAATAGTTGCAGAAACATGATCTCTGAACAGACACACAGACATGTGTGCTGCTGGTGTAAACAGCTGAACCTGGTCCCTGTTACTCTACTGCCTGCACTACGGACAAAATAACGGTCTGAAGGGGGCGCTACCAACTCAGCAGAGTGCAGGGCTGTAATGTAACGCAGAATTTACAGCAAACTATTTTATTCTTTTTCCTTCTCTTCCCTCTAGTCTCTTGCCCCCCCCCCCTTTTTTAAATGTAGTTTGGTTGATGTTTTTTTGGTTTTATTTGTGTAGATGTACAGTATTTGTGTATATTGGAATGTGCCCCGTTACTACCTAACCTCATACCACACCCCTCACTCACCCATTAACTGGATCATCCATCAGTAAAAACAGGTTGATTTTTTTCTCAAAATGTTGACTTCTCAGGGGACACAGATGTTTTGAATGTGCAAAAAGTTTTGAACGTGAGCAGAAATCTTGCCGAAACACATATGAGCGATTAAAGTTACAAAACAGCCCCAAACAAAAGAGGACAGAAGAGTAAATCATTGTGTTGACTCAGCAAAGAGGACAATAAACGAGAAAAGTAGAATAAATGTAAAGTCAATACGGAATGTCTGAGAGCATCATTGCGTTATATTCCATTAAATTATTGTCACCTGCCATCTGAATTTTGTGCCCTTTACATTTCCATCATAAACTGCAGGAAATGAAGAGTTTGACCTGAAGGAAGACCCTCGGAACCCCCGCTTAACAAGTGTCCCCACCAACGTCGATCCGAAACCCACGCCCCAGCTCGTTTCATCTCCTTTTCTTTCTGTCTGTCTGCGGGACAACAGTCAAGTCACTCAGCCCTTCAAACAGCCGAATCTTCATCAATTATTTACCCTCAGCCCCTTGTACAGATTGCAGGCTTACTGCAGAGCCCTGTAATCACATCTCCCCCGAGCCAGCAAGGGCTGAAATAGTAATGGAGGATACGTAACATCCAGAGCTGCGCCATGTCGGGGGGGGGGGCGGACTCACTCGCAGTAGCCTTGCCTTTTAAATGGCCCGTAATGGCCTGGTTGACAATGTCCAACGCAAACACGCACATTCTGCCGATGTACAAGTGAAAACAAAGGCCGAGCAGATCTGTTCAGTAACATTTCAGCACTGGTGCCAGTCAACCTGAGCCGGCGACGAGTGAAGCCAATAAGGAAGTGTCTTAACTTGCATTCTCTCGACTGACCAGCAGGCTCCTCCAGTTGCAAAAAGAAGTCTGATTGTATAGAAGTCTGAGAGAATGGCCTTACGTCTCGTTCAAGGCACCTTTCCTAATTGACTTCCCTTAGGCCTGGTTGGCGATATCACATGTGCTCTTACATGTAAACGCCATTAATAAACTCAATGCCTGCTCAATTGTCCACACAAACACACACCCACGTCTTTACACATCTTGTGTTCCAATGAGTGGGATGTTGTCAAGCATCAACTAAGCAGAACAAATTGCATTCTGAAGACATTAAACTCTCAACAGATTTGTCATCATAATAGAGCCTCCGTGTCCGCCGCGCACAAGTGTTGCTTTAGAGGAGGAGCCGCGCGGCTTCCTTTGAGTCTCCAAATTGCTTTCGGCACATCGCAACTGAGTCGGAGAGGCACTGGGACAAACTTCAAAAAACAAAAGTGAAGGAGAAATGCGAGATTTTGAGAAACGGGTGAACGTAAAGTCAGTTGAAGTCCTTGTCCCTGACCCCCGTGTACTTAGATTTCCAATGACAAAAGAGCAAAGCGCCACTAAAAAAAGAAAGCACTTCATTTTCTAATCATCGACATTGAGAGTGACTGCAGTTTACAACAAACCTAAAAAAAGAAGAAAAAAACCCCTTACCCTTAGCAGCAAACGTAGCACAACAAAGCATCTTCCCAACAAAGACACAACGCAGTCACACTGTTGGTCGACAACATCACAACACAACAAAGTCCCTACTTCCAGAATTCACTTGTATTAAGAATATTTATGGTAGAAGAAGAGGATAATCAAATGCAAATCAAACATTAATAAACAGGCCTATCTAATAAAATTTATGAAAAATATAATTTGCTATGTACTTGTGGTTATGAACTTAATAAGAACGTTTGTATAGCTCATTGTTGCCTGTAGTCTCTGGGCAGGTTATTACAGTTTAGTGGCCTAATATTATCTATGCAATTAAACAGTAAACAGTACAACACTGTACAGCACAATACATCAATACATTGAGAGTATGTAACGGCAGTGCCAGAGATGAGGTAATATGATGGCTCGTGATTGCAGGTTTGGTTTCTCTTTAGTTTTTGTTTAAAGGGTTGGGTAATTACTGCTTTCTCTTAACTCAATAGGAAGACTGTTCCAGTAGTGGGTGGATCTGACTGCTATGTCTGTATAGTACAACACAGTCCCCTCTGGTGTTTGCCCTTGTTACCGTTTCCTCCATCCTTCAGCATTATGAACCGATTCAGCGTGGGACAACCAGAAAGACGAGGCAAGCATCTGCAACATGTTTAAAACTACCAAAATGAAATACATTGTACTTTTGGACTATATTCGACTGGTGATGGGTATTGGCCTTTCGGTCAAGTGTTTGAACAGCCATTTAGCTGCTGGGGTCACATGGCTAGCTACTAGCTCAGCTCCTCAGCAAACACTCCCATCTTTAATCACGACATTAACATC
Source organism: Lycodopsis pacificus (assembly GCA_028022725.1). Lineage (NCBI taxonomy): Eukaryota > Metazoa > Chordata > Actinopteri > Perciformes > Zoarcidae > Lycodopsis > Lycodopsis pacificus. Next base: position 32,275,412 of record CM051689.1, on the reverse strand, counting down.
CGAGATGGAGGCCTGTTGTTCCCGCAATAAGTCCACGGCCCTTGGAAGCGGCGAGGTCCGGGCTCACAGCCGGAGCCGCGAGTCACCTCCCCCCCCCACTGGGCCTCTTCGAGCCGACCTAGAGCCGGCGTTCGTGGCATCATTAGAGTGGATGTACCCGACGGGGGATCATCGCACACCAAGTGGCCATCCCTAACCCGACGAGTGGAATCCCCCTGACACACTATTTGTGAGAAGTGTAAAAAATAGTTGCGATTCAGTTTGAAACTGTGGGGAGCACCGTCTCAGACGTAGTCGGACAAAAGCCTCTCTGCTCTTCCGTGAGGGACACTTTGTTCAAGAAGGAGGAGGAGGTGGCGCTGCGAGTTGGTTTTTTGCCGACAGTTTGAGAATCCGATGGAATTACGAGATTTAGTGACGGGGTCTTTTTGAGTACTTTTCATTGGTTAAATATGTGTTAAAACCACAGACAGAGGTAAAGGGTTACCAGTAGCATTGATTAATGACACATTATGAAGCCGGAGAGCGATATTTCTGTTCTTTATCCTAAATCAGCAAACCCATTACAACATCTGGTAGAGTTTAAAATACCACACTCAAGACGGTTGTTGTTTTGTTGGCGGTAGGACTTGAACGTGTCATTCCCAACACACATATTCATCTAGCATTCTGGAGTCAAAGCACCCGTCACGCCAAAATACTACAGAACGGTTCAAGAAAAAAAGAAAATAATCTGCCCAAGAACGTGGAGGTAAATAAATACGAGTGTCCGGATGTGAAACATGTTTCCTAATTAACAAATTAATTGCCAGGCTGCAGAAAGTCAAGAAAAAAACCCTCCTAGTGTGTGTGTGTGTGTGCGGTAGCTTCAGGTAACCGGGCCGTGATATTCTAGAACGTTCACAGGCGTCTTAATGAGATTGAGGTCTGTGCACGGGGCCAGCAGGAGATGGAGGGAGTATGTTACAAACACACACACACACAAGGCGGAGAGAAGTGTGGCTACAAGGACACAAGATAAGAAAGTAAATTAATTACCCTCCGTATTGTTCAATGTGATACAACACCTCACGCATGCTAACACGTGTACACACACATACACACCAAACAGTATCACCTGATGCTAGAGGAAGAAGAGGTGATCCGCTCGCTTCCTTCATAGGATCCACTTCCACTGTAAAGGATATCAAGTGAACAGCAGCCGGTCAGATCAAATGCTGTTGTTTTGTGTGTGTGGGTGTGTGGGTGTTAGCGTGTGCAATCGTGCGGCCCCGGTTGCGGTCTTGCAAAACAAGCTCATGACAATTTAATGGATTAATCAAAGCTTATGGGTTTCCCGTCGTCGGGTCGTGTTCAGCTTGTAGCGGGCCCGATGCTGGGGCCAAGAAACACCGACCTGAATAGAACAAAAGGGGCCGATCCACCGGGGGCTGGAGCTCTCATGTTGAATTGAATGGAAGAGAAGAGAGACAGCAGGCGGGATTGTGTGTGTCGAGGCTGTCACTGTTACAGAGGAATAACTGGAAACATTAAACCTGCGTCTGTATTTCACTCAGGTGTGTGTGTGTGTGTGTGTGTGTGTGTGTGTGTGTGTGTGTGTGTGTGTGTGTGTGCGTGCGTGTGTGTGTGCCCATACAAGCGACACAATGCTGACTACAACATCTGAGCCATTTATTCAGACTGGACAAACATGGTTAATGAAATCATTCCAAATGTTAAGCCTCTACCATTACTTAGTTACAAGTTTACACAAAGCTAAACCGTTATTGATTTTTTTGTTCAGCAAACAATACATATTAAAATTGTTTCAGCAATAATCAGCCATTGTGGAATCCGTTCAATAATACACCCGAGATGGTTTCAAAGCATGGCATTATCAGAACGTTCAGAACGGGCTTTTCAAGGGGACATAGGAGGAAACCACAGATCTGGCGTCTGTTCTGCCCGTTTCTCTCTGCAGCATGTTCATAATTTATTTAAGCAGACATTGATATGCGTGGCAATACTCTGCTCCTGCTTCATTCATTCTCACAACACTGGTACAGCAAGGAGAGGGAGGGAGGGAGGGAGAAAATAATGATGGAAGTGAGAGATGGATATACGTAATGTGAGCCCATCGGTGTGTGTGTGTGTCAGTTACATAAGAGATATCCAGAAGTTTAGATGCCTGAGTTGACCTGCGGATCAGATTGGATGGATGGCAACCTGCTCATTTTAACTCCTGAACTGAATCTGGCTTCCACTGGAAGAGGGTCAGGTCAGATCGATGACTTGTTGGATACCAGTCTCGTGTTTTTTTGGTGTTTCTTTTACATGAAAATATACAGTACCAGTGCTACGTACAAAGATGGTTTGAATAATAAATGAGCCCTGACTTGAGATCAGTGTGAGATCACCCTGAGGTACTAAAGATGTTCCTAGCATTTCCTAAAGTCCTCCTATAATAAGAGAATCTTATCATTTGTGCAGTCATCACCATTTAATTGATTCATTTTGTGCAACAGTTTAATTGAAAGTGACCTTTCATCAAACACACAGATAGCCGAGAATTAGGATGTTTTTTGAGGAAATTCTAATGATGAGCCTGAAAATGATCAAACAAAGAAAAAAGATGAAACCAATCTAATGACACCATTAAGCCGATTGATGTCACTAACACCACTGGTGTTGGTTTATCAGAGTGCGAAACAAAGATACATTTAACGACTGCTTTTCTTGGCATTGCGGTAAGACATATTGTAAGGCAACAGCAATCCATTCCGTGATGGGTCCAAACAGTCATTATGGTAATACCTGATCTTGTCTGGCACAAGACTAGCAAATGATGCTGGCTCTGTCTACCTGATCATATCAACCTGTCTAATGGTGCACACCAATGTGCCACTTTTACTCTGCTCAGTAACAATATGATTGAACAATCCTTTCTCTTACAGAAGCTCTCATCCATATCATTGTATTAAACATTTAATCATATGGATATAGAGAGTGTGTAAGTGCCACACACACACATACACAGTGAAAGGAAGGGGTAACACAGAAACACACTAGGAATGAGGAGGCACAGCCGGACCATGACATGTACAAGTGTTTTAGAAGAACTTGCAGCATTCACCAATTTTCTCGAATTCTGAATTTTCGCTCACGAAAAAACGAACAGAATTTCCATAAATAAGAAGAGACGCTGTATCCGGCTCTGGTAGCGGTAGCAACCTATGTACAGGTAGCCACGCCCTAAAACATACTCTGCTTTATGGTCTATTTGACTCTAAAATGGACATATATATATACATATTAGATGAGAAAACTTTATTAATCACCAGTGGGGAAACTCTTTTGCCACCCAAAAACTCATATATATATATATATATATATATATATATATATATATATATATATATATATATATATATCTATCTATATATCTATATATCTATATATATCTATATATATATATATAAGGGGTGTAACGGGTGTACGTTTCGGTACAGTAGAAAACTATGAATGCCAGAGAAATGTACTTGATTTTAAAATATATTTATTCATTACAACTAACATCATAAAGTTATTCTTTGACTTTGAACAATGATGGAACTATACCTGAGTGACCATCTTCTGGGGTGTCTTCTTAGCAACACATAAGCATAAAAAACAAAAACTGCTCCTTAATATTATGTAGTATTGTTACTTACAGCTTGCTTACATCTTGTATTGTTGCTTACATCTTGTATTGTTACTTACATCTTGCAAAATAGATTTTGGGGGGCAGGTTAATCCGTGATTCATTCTTTCAGAATGTCTTTGAGGGAGACACACGGCAGGGACTCTGTAAAACACAGCAGTGTTGGGCTCCCTCTGGAGAAAAGCGAGCCACTTTCTCACTGAAGTGGAAATAGATTTATCTCACGGGGTTGGGGGGGGACTGCTCTACCATCCAGAGAGGGCCTGCAGGCATTATAAGGACATGAAGTCCTACACAGTCCTGCGATTACAAATGGATTTCCAATGCACCAACTTTACCAGCTTCCGATGGAACAGCACACCTACCTGCCACAGCGACGGGCTTGAATTTGATGGATTTTTGTTTCCAAGTCTTTTTTCTATGCCAACACACTAGTAAAAGTCGTAACCCTGCACTTCTTTCAGCTCCGCTGCGACACCTTTGATCACAATCTTGTCAGGATGTCATGTCCTTGTGGCCTTAAATTTCCATCTGCAGCCAACATGGCGGGTTCATTGGACAACTGCTGACACCAGCAACCAAGTGATCGAACTAACATGTTCACTAAACTAAATTTAAAAAGTGCTAAAACCATTGCTATCATTTATCCAATTCATCGGACAGCTGCTGGGTTCAGGTAAAGACAACGTTATCAGATGGAGGACTGGCGTTCCTTCTCTTTCTGCCATTGGCTGAACGCATTCTTGGTTTTGTTGTCAGAACAATTCCTTTTTTACCGGGTTCAAAATCTGAATATCAGGCCGTGTGCTGTAGGTGGAAAATGTCACGAGAACATGTCATTACCTCAATCACCAACACTGCACTGAGCAGCCATAGGACTAGACAGGGGTTCAGTTCAATCGCATTATGTCCAAGTAAGCATAATATCGGCTGTCCTATGGGCTAAACCAGGATTTCAAGTACTCGTTGCTGCAGCATAACCACGTGCCTCCTTCTGTCTCGCCGCTTTTTCTCTCTCTCAGCGAGTGAAACGCCACCTTTTCAGTGCAGCTCACACTCGAGCATTGCAAAAGGTTGTGGCAGTTCTTTTGTCCGAAGGACAATTGGCACTCGTACCAGCAGGTGGATGCCCCGCACAGACAGGAGTACCAAAGGAACAGTAACTGAGATGTGCCAAACTCGACAGCAAACTTTCCAATGTCAGTGCTGAGCCTTTTTCTTTCCCACTTCTCTCTGTCGCACAGAACGTCTGGTGGTGAATCTTATTTTAGTGCACACCATACAGACAGAAGTAAGGGGCAAAGTACGATGTCGCACAATACACCCCAACGTGTCAAATACCTCAGCTTGGTGAGCTTCAAACTTGTCTTTACAAGAAGTGAGGTTTAGGCAACAAAATCACTTAGTTTAGAAAAAGAGCGTGGTTGACGTTAACTTGACTAAAGACTCAAGTTACTAACGAGTGACAAACGAATCATGTGACTAGCAACTCGTGTTGTCACGTGACGAATGACACTGACTGAATACTGAATGAAAATGTCACTTTTTGATTTGCAACGGGACACAAATACGGATCTCCAGGTCGAAAGTACCGTTTTTGTTTGACCCACGCTCCACCACGCTGTTGTCTCACACTTTTTTACTCGGCCAGTAGGCCAATCCAGTGAGCTTATGTGATGAAACTTGTGCTTTTTTGGAGGGTTGATGCCTGTCCTACGAAAACTTCAATCCTGTTGCTTTACCAAACATCTTCATCTCAGCGTTCAGTCGGTGTGGACAAGACAAACAAAGGTGGTTGGCACAGAATGTGCTAAACATCGGCATTGTGGGCATGTTAGCACCTTGACGTTCACATTTTGCTCAAAAGCACTGATGTGACTAAGCAGAGGGCAAATATATAAACTCTCTTCCAATATAAGATTTGTCCTCACCGTTTTTTTCTCATTTTGCTTTCTAAATGAGCCGAGAATAATATTAATAGCACTCAGGTTGATCGGGGGTGTTCCAACATCCATTCATGCCCGGCAGTGGGAGGAAACATGAACAGTGTTCACATTTGCATAATTCTACGTTGACGGTCTCACCGCTGTGATTTATGAGGATGACGTGTACACGGTGTAGTCAAAAATATGTCATGTAATGCGGAACCCTTCTGCACCCTTTTAGTCGTTTAATCTACATGAAAACTATTATGCATTTAAGACCTTGGAAGTTGTTATGCAAATCACGCCCACGAGAGTCACCGAGCATAACCGGGACCTGGCAGGAATACAGTCCGCGGGGCATTCTTGTCATGCCTCTGAATGGATGTCATAGTCTGGGAAAAAGTTTATCTTTGAGGAATAGTCTGACATTCTGACACAAGCCCTGGCAACATGTGCTCCCCCCCCCCCCAAAAAAAACCAAAAACAAACATCAGCTGTCAACCAATGCGGTTTTCCGGTTCCACAGCCGAGTGCCCGCAGCGACAGTAACTGTTGATTTTCAGGTCCTTTGCTTCCTGTAGTCGGCTGGCAGGAACGAGATTGCGCATGAAGGAAGGTGATTAAGGGAGAGCATTTTAAATAATGTTTAAGTCCCCCTTGGTGACCTCGTAACCCCGTTCAAATGCCAAAACTCTTGTGAAAAGTTCATCTCTGAAAGTGATGTATGACTCCCTCCACCAGCAACAATCCCTGTCAAACTTAGTTAGTTCGCACGCATATATCTCAACTCACAACATTTGGCATGCGAGGCCTGTTTGGGAATGAATTCAGTGCATCTGTGTGGTGTGATACGGTTTGGTTTATATGGTGATTTAAGTGTGTAGTTTAGTGTAATAATCTAATTTAAAATATGGTGTATTTACATATTATATTTTGCTTCATAACATTTAGACAGATTTAAAAAAGCACTGAGTGGTTGTTTTTATACAGGTGTTGAATATTTCAATCAAGGACTCAGCTAATGAAATATCAAACATGCCAATGTTTTTAATTGTCCTTATTACAACCCGTATTCGCGTGTGTTGTTAGCGCCTCTCGTGGCCTGAGTGATTATGACGGGAGCAACAGAAGGAAGTCATGTGACGTTGTATAAAGACGTAGGAGGTCGGCGTGGACGACTGGGTCCAACCAACAGGACTTTCACCCAGGAGACCGCTGTTGGTGTCGCGCGTGAAACCGATTCATTCAGTTAATGTCAGTCATGTGACTATGATAGCACATCAAATCATATATATATGAACATCGTAACAAACACTCATTTCAACCCAAACACAATCTAACCAAGTAGTTCTGTTGCATAAACCTAACCAAGTAGTTCTTTTTTCTAGACTTAGTTACTAAAGGAACTTTCATTTCGGTGGTCCTTGTGGGTGAAAGTGGGAGTGTTTCTGAGCACCAGAATCCCTTTAGAAAACCTCTTACACTGCCACAGCAGGGGAACAACCCTGGGCCTCCAGCAGCGTGGTGTTAGTGTTGGCTCCTCCAAAGCTCAGCTCCTGGAGGAGGAGGAGACGCTGCTGTGTGCTCTTCCTCCCGCCGGAGCATAATTATGATTAGCGATATATAGAAATAGCCAATGTTATCGCTGATGACCTGGTTAGCTTACAAAAGGACAGATAGGAGGCATCAGTATTAAAAGACTCCTTCATAATCAGTTCCTCTCAGTAACTTTAACCATGTAGTCTGAGGATCCGTTGCAATATTTACAAGGATTAAATTGCAAACAATACGTCAATAATGTCAAGCGTATACCAGCAATAAACGACAACGGCATAATGCTGACAACAGGCCCAGCTACAGGTGCAACAGTAACGTATACACTGACGACATCCTGTATTTACATGAGCAGAGGAACGCTGGCTATTGGGAGGCATAGTGGAGTATTTGCTTACATGCACTTCATTAACCTGGTTATGAACCCACGTTTTCATGCAGTCATCAGATTTCTCCGACCCCCCCCCCCCCCCGCCCGCTGTCTCACAGTGATATATGACACTGGATCTAATCTTCACATCCCTCAGCTATGGCGTGCCAAACAGCAGCTTTCATTAAAAGTGCAACGTGCATTTCACTTCTACTAGTGGGTCCATACAATATAAATGTACAGTCATCAGAAAAAAAACCTACAACTACCAACCCAACACAAAGTTATCTTGTGATCTTCCCGTGTGGCGTAGGTTGTAGCTTACGTCAGCCATCTTTGTGTCTACAGTGCCAGGAACGGTCTGAGTCGCTGGTTATAGCCTTTGCGACGTCAGCGACAGAACCCTCTGGGATCAGAACCCTTGATGCCGGGGTTTGTACGTGCTAGCTGAATTCAAGCTAGCTGAAACGATTTCTTGTTTCTGCCACATTTAGTCCAATAGCAAAATCTATTAAAACGTACACGGACCCTGTACTTTCGAAATGATTGATAAGCCCTCCGATGCAGCTCCACTTCTTTGTCCTCTCATGTTGGACTGAGGACAGACTGGAGACTACGTTGACTCACTCGCCTCTTGAGGTACAGGTGATGTTACAAGACAGGCCGGGGCAGGGCTAGCTGGTTAGCATGCTCATCTCAGTAGGTATCTCTGCAACGCAATACGGAGACGTCCCTGACACAACATATTCACTCATACACATCAGCGCCAACTGTGTGACCAAGAGTACAACATCAGCCCGCTCGGTTTTAATTCACCGTTGTCAAAAATAGACTCTTGGTTCGAGCCCTTTCTCCGCGATGATGACTCATGTAGCCTGCGGGGTAAAGTTTGACCCTCGCTGTCCATTCACATTTAATGACGACCAAGTAACCACACAGTGGTAAACACGTCTTTAGTGCATTATAAATAAACTGGTATATATATATATATATATATATATATATATATATATATATATATATATATATATATATATTCGGAAGTCACGTAGAAGCTGGAGTAAATAAAAAAAGTTCTTTCTATCTCTTTGAAATTGAAAAAAAAAGAAAACTACAGGTTAGAGTTGAGGCAGCTTTGTGTTTTTTTTCTGCGAGCCTGCGTCAGTAATGTCTCAGATTAGACATTAAATCCTCCGCGGCAATTATTGTCTGTTCCTTTGGAAAACAGGTCAGGGATGAGGTTAAGGAGTGTTAGCAGCATAAACATGGTACAGGGCTGTATTTGCACGTGTATGTTTGACGAAGGCTGAATCTATTTTTTATTAGATCTGAGTGATAGCGGACATCTGCAGGGCTGCAACACACACACAGGATGCTATATCCAGTCACATTCAGTCTCTGAGCCCTTGTCATCTGATGTTTATTGTTTGTGTTGTTGAAATGCAATACATATAGTAAAAGTATGAACAATATACTATGCTGTACCATTGAAACTGTGGATATTAATAAAACATCCCTTACAATAAAAGGAGAATATAAATATGAGTGGAAACATCATTTAGAATACTCTTATACTACATTGTCAAGTACCATTAAGACGAAGGCTCATAAAACAACACATGCAAAGCAAATCAATGAGGAATAATCATGTTAAATAGAAACATGGACTGGAGACAAGATGATGCTGCATTGTTAGGCACTAAAAACATAAAAGCAAGTAGAGTATGTCAAATGTATTAATAAGTCCGACATGCAGGTAGATGAGGGTCAATTGGCAACTGCAAGACATGTAACAGTAGACAGACAAACTGATGTTCAGCACGGACAGATTGAGGACAGTGAGGTGCAGTTACGTTCTAGTGCTGACAGAGCCGGGCCATTTATTAACCAATTATTTAAATGAGCTGTAAATGAACTGTATGAGTCTACTGGTTGGTCTACTAACCCGAGGCAACGACCTGGCCTACAAACGGGAGGTTGAGTCTTTTGTAAGCTGGTGCGATGAAAATTTGTTTTTAACTAAATATTGGAAAGACGAAAGAGTTGGTTATTGATTTTAGAAGGAAGAAGGAGGAGGTCTCCCCAGTGACAATTGCAGGTCAGCAGATAGAGATAGTCCAGTCGTATAAATATATCGGGGTCTATCTGGACAGTAAATTAAACTGGAAGAAGAACACTGATGTTTTTAAAAAGGCTCAGTCAAGACTCTTCTTCTTGAGGAAGCTTAGATCATTTGACATCAGCAGGAAGCTTCTTCGTGTTTTCTATCAGGGGATCTTGGCTGGTGTTCTTTTTTATGCTGTGCTCTGCTGGGGGAGCGGCATCACTGTGGATGATAAAAAGAGGATCAGAAAGGCTGGCTCAGTGATTGGTCTTACCCCAGACTCACTAATCACTGTTGAAAAGCGAACAAGGGCCAAGTTAAAAACAATTGTCTTGTTTGAAGGCCATCCACTACACAGTGTCTTCAATGGACTCCGAAGCTCATTGAGTGAGAGACTCAGGATGCCTCAGTGTTCTACTGAACCAATAAGAAGGTCTTTCGTTCCAGCAGCAGTCCCATTTTTTAATGAACACCTTCAGAGGTTTTTATCTTTCTGATGTCAATCATGTTTTATATGATTGTCTGGTGTTATTTATCCTTTGTAATGTGTTTCTGTCTGTTGTGTACTGTGGACTGTGTTGTGTACTGTGGACTTTATGAGTTTTTGGGTGACAAATGAGTTTCCCCACTGGGGATTAATAAAGTTTTCTAATCTAATCTAATCTTCTCTAATGGTCTCTGGGATGGAGTTCTATTCTCGTGCAGCTTTTACAAGAAACGCAGACTGAGTGAATGCACTTTTCCTGAGTGGGATAACGCAATCCTCCTCTGCCGATCTGCAGCTGTTGCTGTGGTAACAGACTGTTTGAGCGGAGGAGAGGTCAAGCCATGTATACTCGAGTATATGTACATGAGACAGACGGTCACATGTTTAATCATGTTTTCCCAACCGGACAAGTTATATATTTTTTAAATATGATGAGAAAGAACAGATTTGTTTTTGTCAAGTAGTCGTGTTGGAGGATGTAGAGACACATGTGTCCTTTTCAAACGCATCACCTTTAATAAGAGTCACCAGGCTGTGGACACTCAGACAGGAGCGCAATAAATCATCACTCTCGGAAAGAAAAACAATCCCGTCAGTTTATAAAAGTGTTGAACTATACTTAAAGTCAGAATGGGTGGGCAACAACTAAAATTGCTCTTATTGGCTTTTTTAGTTTCAAAAGTTTTATTACACTTACAGTAATGAGCATAGATGTCATCAACTCAAGAAAATGTCAGCACATGAGGCAGTTTATGACCATAAAACAACAACAAAAATACCATCACTTTTAGTTTCATCAAGTGCTGATAGAAGAACCAACCTTTAAATTACTGATGGGCGAATTCACAAAAGGAGCTCTTGTGCTATTTTCTACATATTTAAATGAAATAATATGCAGACATTTAGAGCAAAATTGCCATTTTTCTACACCAATGAGCCTCGTCGCTAAAACTGTCCTATTCAGACAGATTGGTGCCGATAGTGTGACGACCCTCCTCCTATCATACACTCTGTGCACACACTGTGGTGTTTGATCTTACAGGGGCTGATCGGAGGGGCGAGAGCTGGATGAGCCACACCTCTGCCTTAAATACCCTCTCCAGCCGGCAGCCTGTCTCTCTGGAGGGAAGGTCCTTGGTGACTGGCTTACCACAGTTGTTGCTGTACTTGTCCACCTTTTTAGGCTGGCGTTTGAGTTAAATCCCGTGTCCTAGACCTGCTCTTAAAATATGTTTTAATTTTTAATTAAATTTTATTTTATTCTGTGTATGTAATTTATTGACCCTCGGTTCACATTGTGGTTTTTTAATGCTTTTAAATTTCTGCTGTTAAGCACTTTGTGATGTCATGTCTGTGAAAAGCGCTCTATAAATACATTTTTCATTCATTCATTGTTTAAAGTGCTGTTAACTCGGGGTCACTTATGTTGGCTATACAAATAAAGTGCTTTCAGCAGACAGCTGCTCATCTCCCTGTTTTTGTTTCAGTCTCTGAGCCGGGCTGTGACAATAGCAACATGCAGTTATAGTGACACTATCAGCGTCTTCAGAGAGTCCGTGGTAACTGAAGGGGTGTTCACTCAAACTCCATGGGACACAAGTGACCGGACGCAAGGACATTAAAAATAAATGAATGAGTGAAGCTCCCCTACATGTCATTTTTAAAGAATTCTATAATCTATGAAGTTAGTGCCTAGTACGTAAATGTTCCCTCAATGGGGAGACGCACTTTTTTCTGCTGCAGTTGGACCGCTGCCGTTACAAGTGACGCGCAATTCATGGAGCCATCAGCGGCCGTGATCCATTCTTTGTGATTTCCCGCCTCAGTGTTCTTACAAATTTTGAACCGCTTCCAATTCAGGACCTGGTTGCAGGGGTCATACGCCACGCAGGCGAGGGTATCCAGTGGACTCCTGTGTCAGTGATTAATTCAATTTCAGTGCGTAAGAGCAGCCTAAATAGTATACTTTAATCACCTTATTATCGTTATTATATTAACATCTTTTTTTTCTTCCACCGTTGATTCACTTCCAGCAAGCAAATTGACACTAAACCACTCTTAGCCTCGCCTCTTTCTGCTGAAAAGGTCCTGTGTGATTAAGAGACTATATCAGACTGATGAGTCGTGACAGAAGCATGAAAACACGTCGTCAGTAGTGTCCTTGGAGCTGAGGACAATAATGTACAATCTCCCTCTCTCTCTGCATGTTGTGTTCACCTCTTCCTCTTCCACTGCAGTTGTCTGCTGTGTCCTCAGATGTTTTAAAAGGAAAGAGGTTGCTATTCAGTTTTTTTTGTTTTTTTCAAAGCGATCCTTTATTTATTCTGAGAGGGCGGATTCTTTCACCCACGCGCTGAATGAGGCAAGGTAAACTGTCAGCCAGAGTACCGCACGTGTTACTGCATATCTCATCAGAAACATTTAGCTGACTGTCGTGAGATTCGGAGCCACTTAATGAGTGAGTTGATTAATTTAAGTATTGATTGGTATTTTATCCCATTTGATGATTGCAGCCTGAAATTAGATTATAGTTATGGGTGAATATTCAATAACTATTCAATAGCTAACTTTAGTTGTGTGAAAAGTGGATGTAACAAGCTCCTGTTACCACCGTGGGTTCTCTCAGCACACTCTAATAGCTTTCCCAACGTTCTTTATTATCGCGACGGTTCAGGCTGGCCTCCAAGCGCACCCGCCGTGTATGCTTTCGTCCTCTCTGTCACTCTGCCAGCCTGTGTCTCCTGCTCACTTTTCCTCTCGCTCCTCCATCACTGCTGGTGTTTCTATAGGAGAGCGTCACAATCAAAGATTGGTTCCAGCTGAGGCTGATTAAGCCTCTTCCTGGCACCGTCCCCTGAACCGCTCCCCCACTCTGTCCCCTCTGCAGCCGAGCCCAACCACGCCCCGCCACCACAGTGGACTTTTCTGCCAAAAACTGAATTACGTTGGGTATGAATTATTGCAGCATTGACACATAATTACAAATGGGGGAGATAATTGGTATCTTCCAACACAAACATTGTGACAGCGGTTTTGTCATTGGCATTTCGCGCTGAAGTGTAGATGCAGAGGCTTGTTTACTGTAGTTCAATTTTATTATTTAAAGCTTTTACCCACTCAAAAACAACACATTCTCATTCCAACTCTACACCAACTGACGCTTTGTCAGACCCTATATTTCCGAACGCACTGGGTAACCCAGCGCACGGTTGCCTTAAAAACATGGTAAACGTTGTCAATTCACACAAAAACTCTAGTTTAGGTTCAAACAACAAAACCACGTAGATATGTCGTGAAAAGCATAACATATGTAACTTAACCTATAACCCATCTAGAACATCGGTCTACTGGTTGAAAGTCCTGTGTTTGTTTGACTCCCACCCTGTGTGGGTTTTTTCTTGATACTACGTCATCATCCTGTCAGAGCATTTTCTTTGGGCATCTAATAATGACTCAGATGGGTGACTTGAAAAGCCTGGTGGTTCTCATACAGGTGATAAAAAGGTATTTGACGCCCTGGTGATGAGAACAGGCCGAAAAAAAACCCAGTAGAAAGTGGACTGAACCAGGTGAAGAGATTGGTATTTGTAGTTTGGAGATTTCTTTGTTGGTGCTTTCTTGTAGAATTATGTTGAAGTGAAGTCTACCCCTTTGATTCAAAATTGGTTCTATTCAGTTGATGTGAACTTAACGCAGCCTGACGAAGTTCACCTGCAAACTGTGGACCAAGGCTCAGCCATCTCTCGTTATATTTCTCCTCTACCAGATCTACAACTTCAGCAGCCTACAGGGAACATAGGGGTCATCTCCCATCGCTGTCAATGTGCTGTTTAGTTGACCTATTTTATAGGCCCACAATGTTGTTAAACCGAATACTTTCTTGGTGTATATTTTTGAAAATCCAGCTTTGGCTCTGAAAGCCTGCCAGCTCGGTCCCTCACACTGCTGAACAAGGTCAGAACAAGGAATCCTGAGGCCCAAAGCCCCTGTAGCCTGAGCATCCCACGCATCTGTCCACAAGTGAACATTAGTATGTGCGACTGGTAGTAGCACATGGAGAAATACAGTACGTAGCGCTGTTAGCAAGAAGACATCAGCTGGAGTGTAGGACACGCGTCTCTTGTTTGGTTTGAGGACTGTGGGGTGACATGGGTTTTCTGGTTTGCGTGCTGATAGTGATAACTGGGTAGTAGTGAAGCTCTACGCTCGTTTATGCCCGAAACTTCAAATTATGGAAATTCCATTTCGTTGCATTATGGTGCATTCATGCTCCATTCAGTCAAAATAAACGAGTGTTGGACGTTATCATGATGTGTTCAAATGTAATCTTGCAAAATGTAGTTATTGGTTAATAAGTATACAGTTGTTTGAAGATGTTTTCACAGCAAAAAAAAACAATGTATTAGAGATGGATTTATGATTTGTTTGACTTCCTAACCCTCTCTCTAAGCAGCTACAATTTCCTATTCGTATTAATTGTGTTTTTATGCTGTAATGGTAAGTCTCTGCTTAGTCTATGTTAATATGTTTGTGTAAATGCTTAAGTACCTTTGCTCTGAACGTCACTGTGTTAGTGTACACAGATGTATCTCTCTGTTGTGCAAAAGAAGAATTCACCCTCGTCTGCACGCAAAGATAACTGTAGCTGTGTTGCATGAGAAGGTTCCAGCGCCAAGGCCGTCTGGGGCTTGCTTTGGTTGCTGCCCGTTTGTTTTCTCATTGTTGTTTCTAGTAGTCAGAGAGCAAAATATATGTAACATTGGCCATCAGCCCCCACTCTTTTGCACTCCTTCTGTATAAAAGCGCGTTCCCTGTACACTTTCTTCTTCCTCACTGAGACTGTATGCATTCTGTTGTGATGATTGAACCTTCTCTACGCAGAGAATAAATACTCAAAAGACAAAGGATACTGAAAAACTGAAGTTATGTCAGCATTAAAAGACAAAGCAGGTGTAGGATTTTTTTGGAAGGATCTCTTGAAACATCGTTGGGAACCAACGGCGGACCAGGAGGATACCCCTTCTGCCTCTACCTCCTCCAGAGATTGAGAGACGAGAGCACCGATCCCCGGCGGCTCCTGTCCGTCTTCACTGGTATCCTGACGGTCCTATTTGAGTCCAAATAACTACAAATTCTCATTTGGTGAGTCGCTGAAATTTTGAAAATAAATATACAAAAGACAACTTCTGTGTTTCGATACTCATCATTTCAGCACTAAAGGACTCACTAAAGCGGGTATAAGCTTTTCCCCCACAATGCAAAATAACCACCATAGACGACTACAACACAGTAAAAAGACTTTTAGAATTCTTTATGGATTACACTGACTTTAGAGCGGGTGAAAAAAAAAAAAGTCTTGAGCCTTGTGTAGCAGCTGCTATAAGAAAACCAAACAATATAAACGATCCATAGCTGTGAATATGGATAATCGACGCTGGGCATTTGGTGTTGACGGAAACAATGGGATCTAAAATTCATATTTGCTCAACCATATTGTTTCAGAACCACGGACAGCTCTGTCTGCTGTGTGTAGAGGCTTGTGAGGGTGCAGAGCTGTCCGTAGCACTAAAACAGAGTGGAAGATATCGAACAGCTGTTTTCTACGCGTCTCCCCCGGCTACATTGACAGAGTATCGTTTAATAAAGGCATTCTTTGATTTTGAAACAGTGGCCTTATGCTGATGTCTTGATCCGTTCTACTGCATGGTTAAATCAATGGATTTGATTTAAATTATCATCATTTAAATCTATTTCCCCAATTGCAATTTTTTTAACAGTCTCCCCAGTCACTTCATCCTGGTGCCTGCCATAGGTTTAGGACTCAAAACGTAGTTGGTAGCTACTCAATCCTCATACATAAGTAATATAGGCCTGTTTAATACCTGTTTAAATGCATAACCCCCCCCCCCCCTTCTTTTGAGTGAAGATTCGTGTTTTATTCTTTATATAACGGTGCAGGTGCTTTTGTGTCACATTGAACGATACGACGTGACCAATTACAACTTAAATGCTGACTGGTTGATACTAACCGATGCGCACATATGAACTGCTTCATAAGCATGTATATTTATTTCTGTCATTATTGTGCTAATTAATGGTCAAATCAACAGCCGCACCATCTGCCTCTGGCTGCAGATGAGTGGCGTGTTGCCGTCGTGCCGCTCTGCAACACATGCGTAACAACGTGATTTACCGATTTACCCAGGAGGCTTTTGCCGAGCTGTTGCCGTCATCGCGATTGGGCTGGGCTGTTTTCAAGCTACGACGCCAGCGATGTGACTGGCTCGGAGTATATTCAGTAATCACCAACTAGCCCTTTTGCACTTTGCGCTGCTGCACAGACATGAACCAAAACGCGCCTGTTGTTTTGGGTTCATGTCTGTGCACCGAAGACCTACCGCCGTGAGCTTGTTGTTGCCATTGACGCGATTGAAATGGGCTCCCGTGTTCTTGCACAACACGTTGGATCTTTTGGCATTATAATGCTTTTTAAGAGGCTATTGCCTGTTGGGCGACTGTGGGTCAAGAGGTCGAGCGGGTCGTCCACTAATTGGAAGATCGTCTATTCGACGCTGACCTGTAAGAACGTGTGTGTTTTGTACCGTCCAACTTTTTCTTGAGTGTTCCCACATTCTCATATCACAGCAACTCATTTTGCTGAGTACGATGGTATCACAGCTGATGGCCTTTGTAAATAGGACCCGAGTTCTAACAAGAGGAAGTATATTTAATTGACTGTTTCTATCCTTTGCTCCACGAAGGTGGCATTTTTTTTCTGATGATGCGGCCCGAGGCAGTCAGTGATTTATTAGTGGAGAGGCTAGGAAGCAGTGGGATGATGGAGACAGAGAAGGATAGAGCATTGTAATGAGGGAAAATAGTCTGATGCAGAGAGGCCCGGCCATGCACAACGGTACAGTGAAGGATAGGCGCAGAGAAAGGGCAACAAGGCAGCCAGAAATAAATAAATGAAGAAGGTACCACTGCAAGGTGCTCGGAAAAGAGATGCGACGCACCTGAACAAAAAATAAATCAGGTCCGGAATAGAGTCGTAATCTCCAAACTACATTCATTTCCCCTGTCCTCGCTGTCATCTTCACCCAGCGCTGTCGTCTCTCTCTCACATCCATCTCTGTTGTTCATCCCCGTGGCTCCCTTCTTTTCCTTCCCTCTGTGTGCTTCTCACACAGTCTTACTCCTAATGCCCCTTCCAGACAGAGGTTGTTATGAATCCGGCTATAAAGTCGGTTTATGCTGTCTGATACCCCCAGAATAACCATTGTTTGTTCTTACTTTTGTGCACGTGCATCCGACAAAATGAATTCCTCAGCGAATAAAACATTGAATGGCATAGAAGTCTTTTAAATAACATACCTACTTTAACCCAAACAGACGTTTTCCAAACCTAAACCATGCACTTGTTGCGTAAATAAACTTAAAAACTAATTTAACTTTTATTGGAACTTTATTTTGAAAGGAGACGGCTTGCATGTGAGGAGTTGAACTGCACGTTTCCTGTGAGCACGTTTATTTTGAAGGCATTGTTCATGTACCGTAATGAGCGTGTACGGAAACGTGACCCTCTGTCCCCGATGCTTCCGAGCCTGACGCTGGGAGGATACATAGAGCATCATAGTCTGACACGTTGGGAGTGACAATCTGTTGGTTTGTTCTGGAAAACAAAAGAAATTCCTTTTTCGCTGCATCAGCTGACCCATAACAATCACAGCTACCATATCTGTTATTTCAAACAAGCAGCTTCATTTACGTTCCACGATCACTCCTTCTCTTCCTGCTGTGCTGCTATTGACTGTTTGTTCTGCTTGTTGTCAAACTCCTATCTCCGAGATCCAACTTTTGTTCATTAGGTGTCACAGAATCTGTTGGTTGTGGGGCCTTCAGCTGCCTCTTGTTCTCAGGCTGTCTTGCTTTGGGCCTGTTGTCTAGTTATTTTTGGGTACTTTGGTGAACAGAAAACCCCTGCTGTTACAGCGCTCGTCTGGCAAAATATAACTTCCCTCTTTTCCGTCTGGAGAAGGCTCTGTCAAAGCAAAGAACTACAGATTCCGCTGCTGTGACACCCGCTAAGAGCGAGAGTCCACACTTTTATTACTTCGACCCTGAGGGATGTCATAACATCCAGACCTCGCGCGGTCATGCATTCGATCTGCGGGGGAAACCGTTTTCTGCTCTGCGCTGATACATTACAGCATCTTTTTTGTCACCTTGGCCCTTCCAGTGTAAGATATTTGACCCTCATACCCTGCGCAAATCATGTCAACTCACCATTAAAGCTGGAATCTACAGCCACGGCTGCCCAAAACTCACGTCCATAAGCTTCCACCAATAGTGAGTGTCAACCGTGAGCAGTTATGCTGTTGTCTATTTATGGCAAAGTGCACTTTGGACTCTGAATTCAGAGTCTGAATCATTCATAAGAGGTCGGCTATATCTTCAGCTTCTTCTTTACAGTCACTATGTATTTTGGCTTTTTGCATGGATATTCTGACAAGCCACTTATTCACCTCAGTGAAAAGCATGTAAATGACAAGACTGCAGCTTCCTGGTGACCTAAGTGCACCCAGCTCTCACTATTGGATGAAGGCAAACAACTGAGTAGGTTTGTTGTCCTAAACATAACTGAGTTGTTTCTTGTGAAGGACAGAAGTTTGTTTTGAAATGACTGTATGCAAGTAACAAACGGAAATTGAAACGTGTTGCTGGCTTTCGTAGGAAATTGCATGAAAAACGAGGAGTAACTTTTCAATAAGATATCATACAAACCGTTGAGTGAGGGTACGTTGAAGTAGTTGCTGAACGTCGGTTGTCCAGTTGGTCAGTCAGTCCGTCTATTGGTCTGTCCCTTTTGGTCCAGACTAAATTATCTGGACAAAGAATTGCCATGATTGGATGAAATGTGGTACATGTAAGATTTCCAGAGGATGAAACAGACTATATTTGTTGATCCCTTGACTTCTTAATAAATTGAAACAAAATTTGGTACGAGACATTCATGCGTCCTAATGACGTTGGATGCCCTGACCTTCCCTCTTGGACCACCAGCAGGTTGACATGTTTGGTTAAAAATGGATCACGCCAACTGTTGGATGGATTGCCTTAAAAATGGGGTACACACCTTCATGTCCACCAGAGGATAAATGGCAAGACAATTGGTAATCCTCTATCCTGTGATCTCCATCAGATAGCACCGCTGGTAAAATATGGTTTATGACCAAATACACGTGTTCCTGCAAAGCCAATAAAATTGTCACCAGCCTCTGTTGAATTATTTTCTAAGTGATTATTTATAAATGCTAGCGTGCATGCTGAACAGCTTTTTACTGTGAGCATGTTAGCATGCCGACGTCAGCATTTTGGTCTCAGCTTGGCTGAGTGTAACCTCTGAACACAAACTCAATCGGCGCCGCCATGCATTAATGTCGTTATATCGTCCTTACTGCTTAATCAAGATGTCAAACAAAAGTCAGCATCAAAATTGATATTCCGAGTGAGCACAAAGGACCAAAACACAACATGAAATGATGATTGACATCAGTTAAACAAGAGGGTGTATCTGAACTGTCAGCATCTCATTCATCCCTCCCCGGTGCACTGCTCGTTGTTTACTGCCACCTCCACTCCTGTTTGGTTATCCGTCAATATCTACCATATGTTTCTGTAGGCTTGTCTCTTGAAATGATGTATTTCTCATATCTCAGTGATTAATGACTGCCGCTCCTCTTCTGTACATCCCCAGGGCTTTGACAGCTCCTCAACGCTGAGTCTTTAGTGTGTTTAAGAATTGTGGATGCAGAAACTGTGCCACTAAAAAACAACTGTCTGACGATTAGAACAGCAATTGTTTTTTACTTCGTAAGAGAGTGTTTCTGAAGTATTAAAAAAAAAAACTCAGTGTGATGTATAAGCTGCAAATTGCATGCAACATTTGTACAGAGCTACCGGTAAAACGTGAAATGACTTCACATGTATCATGACAAACATTACTAAACACCTTACTGCAAAAGTTGATACAACCAAATTTGTGTGGATGGAACCAGCTAGTGAATAAAGCTTTAAACTCAATGGGGATTCAACTCTTTAGAAGGCCAGTTCGCGCGTCCGTGAGGGTCCGTCGGTCTGGAACGCCGGACCGGTGTTGACCCTCAACTGTAGTATGGATGGAACCGCCAGAACATTGGTCCGACTGGTGCAAGTCCGCAGCTGTCTCCATAAAGTATCAAGGCAAAGAGTCTACAGCAGGGGTGTCAAACATACAGCCCCGCGGGCTGGATCCGGCCCGCAACATCATTTTATGTGGCCCACGAATCCGCCAGCCAGATTAAAAAAGAAAGAAAACCAATTAAAGTTAGATTTGATAAAAAAAATATCCCCATAGTCGAAATTGTGAGATAGAAAGTCATAACTATGAGATACTTAAACACACAGTCATAGAAGCAGCTCTTTGGCTGGTTACTGTACATTTGAAATGTAAATGTATTGTGTACATTGAACACTACTTTAAACGTGGCTTTAAAACACATGAAATACTTCACGTGGGATTGTGCAAACGCACCCTTGAAAGGATTTTAAGCTTTGAACAAAGTTATTGTAATAACTTGTTTGATATTTTCTTTAATAGTTTGATCTTTGATAGAGTAATGTGGGTTTCTTAACCCAAAATTCAAAGGATTTAAGTTATAATAACAAAAATGTGCTTAAATATATGTTTACGTTTATATAACTGCATGTACAATATTTTAACACTTGAATGAACAATAATCAAATGCAGAGACAGTTATTTACCAATATGTTAGGAGTAGTTACATTTACACAGTCTTACATTTATAACCGGCCCTTTGAGGCCGACCGTGATGCTGATGTGGCCCCAGAGTGAAGATGAGTTTGACACCCCTGGTCTACAGCAATGCTTATGTCTCTTTTGGGCTCCCCAACTCCCTGCATGGTTCCTTCATTGCTCCTCTGCAGATGTGTGGAACACTGTACAAATTAAGTAATATGGGCATACTTGCGCAAGCCATAATCTTGTCTGTGTGTAAGATGCCATTGCTCTCTAATAAAGTAGTGGGCACAGTGGACCAATCAACAGCAATACACAGGAAGACCAAGGTAGGACGAGAGAGCAGGCAAAGCTGTATGTATGCGACCCACACACCAACAAGCCAAACATCAATAACATACCGCGCACGGACATCAACTGCATTTACCTAATTGGTATGAGTCTGGGTCTGTGTACGTGTTAACGGAGGCCGGCACATTAACCATGTAATAACACATAAACAGCGTAACGACATTGAGCAGATCATAAATATCTGCAACTGACAGTTGATCGATTCAGTGTCTTGCTCAAGGACACAGGACACGTAGCAGCCAAGGCTCGAACCGCCAAACCTTGCGGTTGCCGAACGACCCTCCCGACCCATGATGAGCAGGGATGAGGCAGTTCATCAGCAGCTAATGTACAGAAACAACCAGAGAGAAAATCACAGCTGTTACAAAGCTGTCCCGACTTGTTTTTTTACTCGGGTGAAGTTGCTGGAGTTTCTGAGAGTTAAGGAGTTACACACAAGTCCTGTTCGCTGACTGTAGCAGGTATCAAAGCTAGAGTTGTCGACACATGCAAATAAAGTGCACGGCTAACTGTTGTTGTATGATCAGCATAAAATGTTTGAGGCCACTTTTTCGTCCCTTCTCTTTTAACGAAGTTGAATGTCGCGGACATGCCCTTGCAGACCCAACTCCCAACATATCGAAAATAAGATCTTTCTTATTTGAGACTTGACATCGAGGTCGGATTTGACCTCCACCTCATCTGGACGTCCTCCCATCACCAGGAAAGCCTCCCGAGCCTTTAGCCGCTCTATCTCCAGCAGCAGGAGTGGCTGCGGTAATCCAGTTAGAGCAAAGTCGCTCACTCTAAATAGCAGCCACAGAGATTATTCCTTTGGGTAAAATGGCACTGCGCGCATTTGTGTGTGTGCGCAAGTGTGTAACGGCACCTGTGTGTAGGTCTCGGGGGAACATGCAATGTAATCACAGGAGACGATTACTTGGTAGCAGTCAGGTGTGTGTTGGTGTGAGTGTGTAAGTCCTAGGAGAGCGACACAATGTAATCACAGGAGACTGTTACTCAGCAGTGTGTGTGTGTGTGTGTGTGTGTGTGTGTGTGTGTGTGTGTGTGTGTGTGTGTGAGAGAGTGTGGGTTATTTGGTTGCAGCGATAAGAACGTATGTGTTAAGATGGAATTGCTGCTCTGAAGATGGGTCGGAGAGGCGACAACACTACACACACACACCAAATCTACCCCCATCAGCATTGGTGTATAAAGTGCGCTTGCAGTTTGGATTGTGACTTTCTCTTTGAGGATCAACACAGTTTCACAGAAATAACTCTAATAAACGAGTGTCTCTGAATCCCAGCCGCATAAGGCGTGATGTGTGTGTGAACATCGACAGTGACGCAGCCCTTCTGTTTGTCACCAAGGGAGCTCTTCTGGGATTTGAACCGAGCATAACTCGGCACGGCAGGTCTCCCGTGCAGTGAGATCACGTTTCTGCAATAATTGAACCTTTTTGTAAAGAGATGTACATGCTCATAAATAATACAATCTTATCTTTTTGGTAGGTTAACAAATAATAATATAATTAATAAATGCGCCGCTAAAACACACAATCTTAACAAGTGCATTTGTCTAAATACTAGTCACTAAATATAATACGCAATCACCTAACGAGTAACAATGCAGTCAGATACAGGCACTTGTTTTTGGACTAGGAGTCTTTAATATCTTAATTATGCTTATCAGCACTTGTAGCCTTTTGACACACAATATTTCTCGTGAAATAATATGTAATTTCAAGATATCTATACAGCACACATCTGAATTAAATATATCATGGACACATTCCCAAATAATTACCATTAAAGAAAATAGTTGCCACTCTTCCTACTTTATACGGCAACACTAAAGAGGCGTTTCAGTTGTACTCACGAGACAGATGAGCTCCTTTCATTTGTTAAGTATCTTAGCAGTCATTTACTGCCATACTTTACTTCAGCAATAGGTCACAACAGGCCATTGTATATTGCTATTATATCCATAGACTGTATATCAGAAGTGGACCTACTCATGGTGTTGTCACCCATTGGTTTGTGGACTGCGGTTTGGAAGCCTTGATAGCAACCTGTCAATCACAAGGTAGCCACACCCTGAAGCATGCCCTGATTTATAGTCGATTTTACTCAAAAGACTTGGAACGAGCGATTGAGACCATGAACTCGTGTTTACGGAGGTCATTTTCTCTCCTGTTTGCAACCAGAGGAGTCACACCCTGTTGGCCATTGTGAAGAATGCAAGTTTAAGGCACTTCAGCTTTGGCTCTATTATTCAGAACTGGAGTTTGTTGGGACTGAGATGAGCGGGAGGTCCCACACTGTCGTGGCCACTTACGACCATAACCTCTCTCGGGTAGACCTGAATCACGGTGCCGTCGAGACAGTGATTAGTGAATTCCTGCTGTTGGGGTAACAATGTCGAACCTCCTCTTTCGGCACTGCTAATGGTTTCTATTCTGTAGTCGGTTTCAGCAGCTAAATAATGAGTAACTTGTTCCGTGTTGGCAGAAGTGATCATCCCCAACTGTCTCGAGGCAGCCATGACAGCACACGGGGAGTCATACCGAAAGTGAAAGGGCGTTAGACGTCATAG
This sequence comes from Lycodopsis pacificus, assembly GCA_028022725.1. NCBI lineage: Eukaryota > Metazoa > Chordata > Actinopteri > Perciformes > Zoarcidae > Lycodopsis > Lycodopsis pacificus. The sequence continues at coordinate 32,251,567 of CM051689.1, read as the reverse complement.
CATTGGTATGTGGGTAGCATATCACGGCTCTGAACTCTCTCAGGGAGTATAACAGAGGCTTTCCACCCACCACTTCCCATGTCATTTGTCACATCAGGCTTAGAAGTGCTACAAAATAACGGCTTTGCCTCTGAAATGTACGGCTCATTCTTCCCACCTCAACCAGCACTACTTGGCAACACCTGACTCCCCTTTGCACAAATTCAAAGCCATGGAACGCGACTATATAAAACGTCTGAGTTGTCGTGTTGTCTCCTGTGTATTATTACTTTGGGGTCCTTTCTCTGAGTGAATCCGAGCGCTATTTTTGAAATCAAATAACATGAGCAGCTCTCGGTTGTGGCGGTGACAGACGTGTAAAACCCCTCTGTGCAGCTCCTTCCTTCAAGCAGCCAGCTTTCATCTTCACTTTAATATCTCATTTTCTTTTCTCTCTTCCCGTCTTTTCTAAATGTTTCCACCATTTATGGCTTTCCTTATTTCTCTCTGCCTTTCATGTCTTTCCATTTTTACATCTCCACAGCTTTACTCTTGATTCTTCATGCACACAGTCATAACCTTAACCATAATCATAATGGCTGAGTACGTTCTACCTTCATAAAGACAACCAGCACCATGTGTTTACGTCCTCAGCTTCTTACTCGGCGCGTCTGAGGGACTGCCTCAGACTCTGTTGCTCCACAGAAAGCAATAAAAGTAACAAATAAACCAAGAGCCCCGGTGAAAAATAAGGAGATTGCACAACTTAAAAAAGGAGACGCCGGAGGGCACGACACAAGTGAAGGAAAACAAAGCAGCAGCTGCAGTACGGCAGTTTAAAGGACATCCTCGGAAATGTCAGGATTAGTGTATTAGAGCTTCAAGGCAAACATTATTCACCCGCACTGGTGTGGCTTTGCATATAACATGTATCTGAAGAGAAGAACATTTTACACGCAAACCAAAGTCTTGTTTTTATTGTATTTGCAGTCTGCATTTTGCACACCCTTCTTCAAGGAACCTCCAAAGTGTTAACATTCTGGTAACATCTTGAAAAGCGTGGGTGCCAAAGAAAATCAACACTGTGCTGAAACTTCAAACAGGTCCTGTCTTGCTGTCGTGACCCTGATGAAGCTCGCCTTGGTCTGTGCCTTATTGTGTGTGTATAAATAGTCTGAGTGCTTACCTCCTTTCAGTCCTGAGTAGAGTCTACCCAGCTGGTTTTGATTTTAGTAGCTGTATAAGTCCCCCCGAGGAACAACATGGTTGCCTCCAGTTATGGCTGAAATACACCAAATCCGGCCCACAAACGGAAATATAAAACGGTCCAGGCTTGGTTCTGGCTCAACTATTTTCAACATGGCGGCCGGGTCATAAACTTTCTTATTTTACAGCTGAACAGTTCACTTAAATGTTTACTGTTGGATCTGAGTTTCAAGAATCTGCTTCCTCGTGATGGACGGACCCAATTTGCAAAAAGTTGAAGTCGGGTAGTGATTATGCAAATGCAGATACGATGAATGGTCAGTCAATTGGTGACTGTATGTGCAGTAGAAAGGCACCAATATTAGCAAAAATTAGGTGCTTCATGACGTGAGACGAGAGAAAATGCGGCTGTCCCATAGACTGCTGGTGCTTGAATGTAGATTCTCTACACACATTCCTGAACCAGACTCCCTCCATCAAAATAGGAAATCTCAAACATGGGGAAACATAGGGAATCGAACAAAAGGGTGCTGTAATGCCCCAGGCTCAATGATGTTATCTTCAGACACCCACATCCTGTCATACACCGACACAGAACCTAACTCGCTACCTGCAGTGTTTTAATATTTCATTCACAACGATTACATTACATAAAGAGTACATTCCATCAAAAAGAAATGAGATAGAGTGCATTTCATAAACCTTTAATACCACAATTTCCAGGAGGTGGGTGGGTAGGAGCGGAGCTGACATAACTGGTATTTATGAAAAAGATGAAAAGAGAAGATACAGAGTGGGCAAGAAAAGAGATTGGCGTCTTCTCAGCATAGTAATCAAGACCTTTTCAAAGCCAATCAGCATAACACTGCAACACAAAGCCCACAAACGTTTGGATTCCATCTCCAGTCGGCCTACACTAGCTTTCTTCATACCACTCCAATTATGAGTTGCAGCTAATGAGATAAAGGCAACTTCTCACCTTTTTCATTTAGACAAAGGTAATGCTATTTCTTAAGTTCAGAGTTGTGTTGCATAGTGTGAAACATTTGCATTACATTTTGCAGAACTATATAGGATTGAATATCTTTGACACAATTCTTACTATGAAATCCTCACACTTGACGAACAGAGCAGATTTGAGCCAATTTCCCAAAAGAGATTTAACCACCCAAGTGGTAGCTTTGTCTGTGCTTGGTTTTTTCAACCTAAGAAGTACAGGGTCATTTCCTGTTTTGGGGACTCGATGTACTTAGGTGAACATTCACACAGATTACCTTTACTAAACTACTGTTTTCCTGATTTTCTTTAAGCCAATTTCAGAAGTCTTGTATTCTTACGGTATTATTTCTGCACTCCCAGGCATTGGTTCAAACGGTATGATGACATTGTACTCCCCAGGGTAAATGATGAGGTCTTGTAGCACAGGAACATCACTAAAGCAATGTCTCACAGGGCAATAAACACAAGAGGCCAGACAATCAAGTAGGTTGTAAACGAACCCCCATCCCTCGCTTTACAGACTGACTTCCTTACAAAGTTGCTGTATGTGTTGTGTGCACTGCGTAAGTATGATCATCTTCACGCCTGCGTTTCTTACGCTGTTGGACTTATATTTCAGTGATGTTGCCGTGTTCTGAAATCTTTGCAATCGCATTACCTAAAAGCACAAAAAAATACTTAAGAGCAATATGGCGATGAAGTAGTTCTATCAAAAATACAGAAAAACATCTGGTTTGCAGAATCCAAACTTGTGCTCATTAAGAAGGGTTGTCTAGTTCTAATGGGGGCCAGACATGTCTTCTACTCGCCATGAGCTGTCCCCGATGCTACCATAGTTTTGGTTGATTTAAAAAAGAAACAAGGTGTGTAATGGTGATATTGTCTTTGAGAAGATTCTGCGATTGGAGATGAGCAATGTCCAAAGAAAGGTAGCAGACACACTCACATACACTGACATGTTTTCATTGAATATCGCATTCGTGCCAGTCATGGATTTCTCCAATTGTAAAGTAGGTGAAGCTTGTCTCAGATCAGTTTTATAGGTAGTGCACCCCCACTTCAACATGACAGACTGGGATAAAACAATGTCCTGTAGTGTGACATTTTGACAGCCTGGGAGTCTCCACTAAAATTAAGTATGGATGCATCAGCTCGACCTCTTCGGTACCGATACCATCACCTGGGCTTTGGCTATCGACTGACACCGAATTGCATTCCAACATCAGTGTTTAACTAAAAAGCTGCACAGGTAAGAACTAGGATCATTCTTCTGGGCATGGCAACATCAGGTTTGACTAAAACATTCATCTACTAACCCGGTACCAGCATTGGAGCATCTCTAAAATGAAGTGTCTCTAAGTGACCAACATGTTCTCACTCCCAACTCGTCAAATACGGCATCTTGATCAGAGACCCTGTAACTCAAAGTATGACTCTCTAGCTTCCTCTCTAGCATCAGTTTTGGAGGCGTCAGGGAAGACGTGTCAGTTTCCGCTCGTTACGTGCATAGTCTTTTTTTTTCGTCAAAAGTAACGTCCAATGTAGGTTTTATTAGTTTTTAGGTAACACAAAAGTACTTGGTTAGGTTTTGGAAAAGTGGCTAGGGTTAAAATAACTACATTTGTTACATAAGGCATCTACTTTTGTTACTTAAATCAGGAGGTTAAGCAACAAAACTGAGGTAAAATCAACTTTGACTTGGTTTCACATGAGAAATGAACAGCTGTCTCCTGGGTGAAAGTCCAGTGTTTTCTTTAACCTGTATAATGATGACACAGAAGGAGTTAGTTCAAAGTCTGGTGCATCTCATCCAGACACTAAAGGGTGCGTCAGTATCAGAAGTTGAGGGGCACTGACCAAGTAGCAGGATTTTATTTTATATTTGTCAATTTACATGTTTTTTTAGGGGAAAATCTATTTTCGTCCCCTTTTTAAAAAGTCACTTTGAGTGGATTATCTTGATATTTTCAAGCTACCTCTTCTCCTATGACAGAAACAAAGAATTATTTCATGGTAGAAAAAAAAAGGCATCATCGGACACACTGAAGGACAAAACACAGAATACCCAAACGTAAAAGATTCCACTTGACCCGTGTCTCTTGGCCCATATGACAATGACGCCTCAGCGAAGCAGCGCGGCATAGAAGATGGATGGTGTGGAAATACATTGGGTCAGATTACAATTTGCTGCCAATTCACAGGTGTCCAGAGAAAAAGCCACACTGAACACTGGATGGCAAGCTGAGAAATTCCCATCGGCGCAAGAAATTCACACGTACACATTTACTTTTGATTGTCCTCAGTCATCCATGCGACAGCAAACTACACACCGATATTGCTCTTGTTCATCCCAGTGCACCACGGCCCTAAAGGTATTTGGGAAACACTCATATCCACACTCTCCCTACCTACGCTCCAGACTGTGGGGGAGACTCTGACAAGGTGACAGGAGTTCCCTTGTCTCATGTCGGATTGGGTGTTGGGGGTGGCGAGGGCTCTGCGGGGATCGTCCGTTTGTCTCGGCTGCTAATAATCTCAGTTGAACTGCAGAATTATTGTATCTTGTCAAACCAAAGTATGTTAGCCTTCCTTATTAAAACCCCACTAGAAGATGGGATCTATGCACAGGAAGTCCACACATACAGGTATATACAGTAGAAAAACACTGAACTTCCCAATAAAGCTGGACAACTGCAGTAGCTTTTAGCAATGCACTTGTAACTTCCAGCAGTGTCCCCAGTTAATCGATCAGAAGTTCTAAATAGCCACTTCATACTTGGACGACGTTCAGAAATATGAAATATGAAGGTTCCTGACCAAGTGTCGGTATGTGTTGAACCGCCGTCACTCTCTCGCACGCTCAACCACACACACTCACTACGCATTGAGCTGTTCCTGCAGACAGAATTGACATGTGAAGCTATATCCAATCGTAGACCAACCTTACCAAACGAAACGTTTTTCTTGGCCGACAAAGTGACTGATTGGCGACTTTAGCTGCTGCTGCTAACAAATATACCAACATTTAACCGCATTTTCCTTCGAACTATCATGTGTTTACCAAATGATGTACAGACTTTTAGGCATTATATCATAAAATAGCATGAAAATAGTGCATGTAGCATAGTGCATGTCACTGTAAAGGTGAAAGACCCGGACCCCCCTAATGTTTGGACTAAACCCTGTGGTTATAACTTTACCTCCTGTTGGGCCAGGTTGGTTCACACCTGTACTGCATATTTGTCCAGCTGTGGGCTGAATCCATACTATCAGGTTTGAGCTCATTTCACAGTACCAATGGATACATTAGGTTTATTTACTTTCATACGATGGGCCACCAGTACTTTCACTCTAGCTTTAAAACGGAGCCGGCTACAGCCTCGGGGAGACAGCATGTAGGCCTGTGACTGGCTGTCCATACTACTTTTGTTGAGTAAAACATAAAACTCAGTGATTTATTACGGTGAGCTTTCCGAAGAATAAACTCCCTTCCACAGAGATTTGACTGGTGAAGGATTAGACACATCTACGTGCTGACACCGGCGATATCGCCCTCATCTTTGCATCAGTGTTGGCACGTTCTGTAATCCTTTTCCTTGTCTATCATCTTCCGCCCTGCTTAATCTCTTTGAATTTGTCCTCCCACTGTTCGCTTCGACTCTGTGGCTTATTCAAAAAACTCACTGCCAATTATCACAGATACCGTCGGAAAATAACTCGTGAGTTGTTTGCTTTGCAGAACATGAGCTCCCGACAATTCTCACTGAGACGTGGGGGGTTGGGATTGATGGGGAGAACAAAATGGCAGGGTAGGTGTCGGAATAGCATTAATCAGGGACTAGGTACATTCATTATTGTGTTGACATATACAGTAATTACTGTGGACAAGCCGGAGGGATGGTTGGAGGAGGAGCTCGAGGTGGTGATGAGTGAAGTCATCAAGGAATATAGGCAAGAGGAAATTAATACAAAAATGAAAGATTCATGGAATAAGAGGAGGAATGGGAGAAAAGTAGAGAGAGGGGGGACAGAAATCAAAGAAAAGAATATTGTTTTTAGTGGAATAATACTACATTTTCTACATATTAAAGGGACAGTAAGTATGATTTGTTGGCATCTAGCGGTGTGGTTTCGTGTCTCATCCACACACTGCGGCCATTACTGACCCGCCTCTTTCTTTTTCGCCATTAAGTCCGCAAAAAATTAAAGTTTGAATTCTAGTCCCCCTTTTTTGTCACTTCTTGGAGCAGTTTAAGGCGCGCCTTTACCTGCAAAGACAACCAAAAGGATGTGATACAGTTTATGATTCAAGACCCAACGCTTTTAAACATTAACTTTTGAAAATCAGACTTCCCATGGGCCGCTGTTTGAATCTATCTCAAATGAAAGAGCATTCATTATTTTTGGAGCGGTGAGACGAGGCCTCTTGTGTTTCGCCGTGTCGCGAGTCATTACATTACAATGCGGAACGTAACGTAACGATCAAAGCGCCTTTGCAAACATCTGCTCATGATAATGACTATATTTCAAACATAAAACGTACATTCTTCAAATAACTGATACAGAAATATTTTGTCCACGTCTCCATTTAAAAAAACTTTTGGATCAATTTGTTTGTGTTTATTTAGTACAGTTTGCAAAAATATTTAATTTATGACACTTTTATCACTTGCTTGACACCTCAACTTAAATAACCGATAAGCTTACGTGTAGATTTTAGGGATATGGAGCATTTGGAGATATGAAATGACAAATATGAAAAAATTCAATATAATGCACACACTGGCAGACCATTTCTATTGCAGGGTTCAAAGGGTTCATTTGAACGAAGGAAAGAAAACATCTTTACACAGTACAAGGCCCATTGGCACTTGCTCTGTCTACTTGCTCACAGTCCATTATTCGGCAATGAACCTCCACGATAATGCCGGCTGCGGTTGCTAGGACACTGTGATGCAACCGCAAAGCCTCGACAGTGGGCTTCTCAACAAATAACTCTGTGGAGTGGGTGTCCGCGGCCAGCCGTCCACTGCGCTGTGTCATGTCTTCGCTTCGGCTGGTTGGAGAGAAAAGTGTGAATTGTCACATCCAGGGGCTGCCCACCCATCCAGAGAACGCCGCTGTCGTGTCGTCTCAGATGGAGAGAGAGGGGATTGTATGGGTGCGTGTCCCCCGCGGTGGACAGGTGTGATTGAGACGCCGGTGCCAGAACTGCTGGACTGTGTTATCCAGCCTTCAATCTGCTGTCCGGCCACGCTTCTGACAACAGATGTGCTGCTTTTGTCTCCGCGTGTCTCACCGAGTCATGTGTCTGCATCCATTTCTTGTCAATTCGTGTTGCTTCCATCTTATATTGCCGTTCCCTGGACAACAAAAACAGGTAAGGAAAATATTTGATGACAAAAACAAGACCCCCCTCACCACCCACGCACCCAAAAAGAAGTTACCTTTGTACATACAAATGTCTAAATTTGAAATGAGGTGCCAATATTCACACTGTTCATCAAAGCAGCGATAAAATGCTCGTGAAAATAATTTGAGTCGATCGCAGGGTGTTTATCCTCCTTTACCTCTGAGCCACAAAGAGACTCACAGCAGGGGAGTGAGGCTCCAATCAACCAATTAATTCATCAGTTAGAAACATGATGCACTTTAATTGCATCTTTGAAGTTAAATTTTTGCCTTTGACGCTCTGCCTTTTATTTGCCGGGAGCCGATAGCTTTTGTATTCCAGAAAAGACTAAACTAACAACAAAAGGAGAGATAAGTACATAAAATACTTAAGAACAATATATTACAACGCAGCTTGGTGGTTTAGTCTACTCCCCGTTTTATCCCGATACATCAGACTGATTCGTTTTGGGTTAATGCACTTGAAACTCCAGATATAAAACACCATGTTTAAATGCAGCTCATATTCAAAACAATTTGCACCCCGGAGCCATTCCAGCTATTAGGTTTTGGCTCTGGGGCACAGCGTGCCCTCAGTGAAAAATAACCCAAGAAGTGAACTCATAGCCTCAGCTCAGCTTTACCAGCAGGCCAATGCATCCATATTAAGTTTGATCAAGCAGGCAGAGTAGTCAGGGTAAAAGAAGAGCATTCAGATTGTTCTTCAATGAAAACATGCCGTTTTTGTTGTCCTAAAGGATTATTTATAATCATTATGCAACACAGGGTTGTTAAACAATATGGAGTCGAGGCCCATCTGCAACACAAGTAAAATAGTAGTTAATTCCTGTAGAATTTGCATCAAGAGACATGTAAATTGCAGCAGTCTGCCTCCTTTTGGCCCAATGGGAGTCCTGCCCTTTGTCCTGCGGTCTGCCCGTCAGGTGCAGCTTGATCCGGGGACAGCATGATGGATTCAGGTCACTGTTGCTGTTTTAGCCTGAAGTCTTCATCCATCTTATTTTCCTGCTACCAAATATCAGCCAGGAGCCAGCTGGGCGGTGGGATAGCTTTAGGTCTTAGCTAGGTTAGCTTTAGGTCATCTCTGCTCTCCTCTTTCGGTGACGGTCCGTCACGTCCGGCTGGTTGGTCAGAAGGTGCTTTGGGCGGTGATTGTCTCAAGGTCCGCTGCACTCACGCTTCCACCTCTGATGTTGATGAGTGTATTTTATTATACGTCATTCACGCTCCAGTAATGAACAAGAGAAGATAACTAATTCAAGCAAAGTACATCGCCGTCGCCAGTGTGGGAGATTTGGTGGTATCTAGTGGTGAGGTTGCAGAATACAACCAACCGCTCACATAAGGACTGAGGCAATGTGAGCCGCCAAGTGCGAAACTGTGGTAACGCTATTCACCTCCCTCAGGTGCCATCTTGATTATGATAACACTACTTTAGGAGCAAAGTCAGATGGCCATTGGTAGAACTGTGGTTTTGCACTCTGCACGAGCGTGTCGGAGAACTAAAGTACATTACAGTCATTTAGCAGACGCTAAATGACTGTACAGACGCTACAATTGAGATTCTCTCACACCGTAGCTACGGGAGCAATTTTGGGGTTAAGTGTCTTATTCAAGGACACGTGACTAGCGGAGCCGGGGATCGAACCGCCGATCCTCTGATTGAGAGACGGCCCTGCTCTCCCCACACCAGTCGCCCTTTAGGTTCGTCACTGTCACGTAAAAAAGGCAAAAGGCTCTCTCTAGCCAGTGTTTGGTTTGTCCGTTCTGGACTACTGTAGGAACATGGCGGTTCAACATAGTGGACTGCGTCAATAAAGACCCACTCCCTATGTAGATATGAACAGCTCAAGTTCATAGTTACATGTGATTATAGACTAATGAACAAATAATTGTTAATTTATTATGATGAATCAATGTATCATTTTTTGCCCGATTTTAGTTCCTTCAAGAGCGGCAGCACGTTCAGTCGACATGAAATGTGAATGAGCTGTGAATGTGCATAACAGTTATTCCAGAGAATAATCACTAATCACAAACTCCTTTATTTTTTTTGTTCGAAATGATTTTATTTCTTCCGACTTAACTGTGCCCTCTTTTTTTAGAAGAGAGCCGTCTCTGTGTTCCAGGTCTTCCACGCCCCTTTCCAGTTCCTGGAGCATCTCTCTTGTTCTTTTGAGCTGTTTGTTTGCCGCCGCTGCCACCATGAGCATTCATACTGATGACAGTCTATGAGGTTACCCTCTGTCATGGCTGGCTAGTTGGTTAGTAACCAGTCTGGGTAACTTTGGAGAAGCTGTGTAGGGGTTCTCGGCCATTTACTTTTACCTTTCTGTTATCTTCTGTTTTGTGGTTAGTTAGGGAGCTCAGTTTGTTTCTGTAGGCCAGCTGAACTTCTTACTTTCTAGTTAGCATGGAGGTTTTGCTTATTATTTTGGTCTTAGAGAACCTGACATCCCTGCTTCCATTATACCGGTAGTTGGTTTATTTCTATTAAAATAAATGTGGCTTATTGTTACTCCTTAAGTGTTCCAGCTGTCAGTTAGTTTCAACGTTTGCCACGGTTATGCTAGTCACAGGAAGTAACAACTAGTTATGTTGCTTCCTGTGTACCCCTAGCAACAATAAATAGGCTGCAACATAAATTAACTAGAAAAAGCATTTCCTGCTGAAAATGCGTTGGAATGCTGAAAACTGAAATTAATTGCAAAAACATTGCTGAAAATAGATATCCAATTCAAAAACTAATTGCAAAAAGATTAATAATTCAAAAAGTTTAAAGATTACAAATATGAAAAGTCATATCTCACCTCTCCTGAAAGAGCTGAACATTTTGATATTTCTATAACAGTTTCTGTGGCTTAACAAAATTCATCAGTGGTGATATTTGTAGAAATATAAGTTGTAGTAGAAGTATTATGAGTAGAAGTATTAGTAGCATTAGAATAACTACTAGTGGTAGTAGTAGTGATATTTGTAGTAGTAGTAGAAGTTGTAGTTGTAGTAGAAGTATTAGTAATTAGAAGAAGTAGTAGAAGACGTAGTATCAGTAGTCATAGTAACAGCTGTAGTATTGGTCGTAGTATTTAATATCACAGTAGTAGTAGTAGTAGTAGTAGTAGTAGTAGTAATAGTAATGGCAGTAGAAGATGTAGCAGTAGTAGTAGTACTAGTAGCAGTCGTACTAATAGCTGTAGTAGTATTACTACTTTTAGCAGCATGAATAGCAGTAGTAGTAGCAGTTGTCGTATAAGTAATAGTAGGAGTGGTAGTAATAGCAGTAGTGGTAGTAATAATATTGATGGTAGCAGTAGCAGTAGTAGTAATAGTAGCAACAGCAAAAGTTATAGTAGAAGTAGTAGTAGCAGTAGTAGTAATACTATATTAGCAGCAGCAGCAGTAGTAGTTGTCGCAGTATCAGTAAGAGCATTCATTTTTTTAACAAAAAAGCCTAATTTTGAGCTTGTTTAAATACACTTAATCCATGGGGCTTTTATTTTGAAAGGGTGGTGCTGGGTGGGGGGGAGAGGGGGAGAGGAGACATAATGTCTGACACACAAACAGAGGTTATTAAATGCCTGGCTTCATCACAAGCATTTCAATTAGAATTCACTCTTTGGGGCTTTTATTTTGAAATGGGGTGTGTGTGTGTGTGTGTGGGGGGGGGGGGGGGGGTCTAAAAGTCTCCAAGACCTGAATGACTGTGAGAGAGAGAGCGAGAGGAGTGCATGTGTGTCTGCGAGACTGGATGTTTACCAACATCACTAATTGGCTCAATCGCAAACACCTGTGTGCCTGAAGCCATTTCATGGCGATAAAACAGGGAAACACCTCTCAAACAAATCATCAAAACTCCCATAACCGTAGCTCCTATTGCTCCGATATTAATGATTGAGAGGATGGATGACTTGAGAAACAGATCCTGTAAAAATTGTGTCTGTAGTGTAAAAAATGTGGCTGAACTGGCGATCTACAAATGGAGTACCGTGTTCTGTGGAAGCTGTTTTTGAAGCAAAATTTAACATTGGTCTCTGTGGAGCAGAAAGTTGGTTTTCCTCTCAATTAATGGCTTCTGTGTCAAATGTGGAAATCTGTGGGATTCCACAGTAATTTTTATACGACAAGGACAAGATTAGCTACTTCTACATCCAGAAATTATGCATGAAGAGTGAAGATTGTGGACACAGTGGCAAAATACAAATGTTTTTTTCACAAGAATCTCAAGCTGCTCTTCACTCTAGCGGTGACATCACGCACTCTAAGCTGCGCAATACACACCCATTATAAAGTCAGAAAAGGGCTGAAAAATCATAAAAGTTAAATTGCTGCAGTTCAAAAAGTTTAAAAGATATCGGAAAGCTGAATTATGCGGCAATAGTTCAGGGTTTTCTCAACATTTGAAAGTTGAAATGGTGTCTGTAGCTGAGTATGAGGAAGTTGAAGGATTTGAAAGTTGAAGCAGTTTAAGAGGATTTGAAAATCTTCTCCATAGAAACCCATTCAAAAAAAAGTTGCTAAAAGCTTAATAATTCAAAAAGTTTAAAGGTTAGAAATATGTAGAGATATAGCACCCCTCTGCTGAAAGAGCTGAACATTTTGATAGTTGAACGGTTTCTGTAGCTTAAAATATGAAGGAGAAGAAGAGTAGGTTATTGTTGGAATGCTTAACAGCATTCCAACAATAACCTATTTATACAGGTTTTATTTCACTTGTTTTACAAAACCACACATTTACCTTTTTAGCTTAAAAGACTCCAATGTTCTCCATACACTGATATGAAGCTATCCTGCAGAGACGTTCCTCGGAGTGATGAGACAAGGTGGCAGACGAGGTTTGCGGTGGTAATTAATGTTGGTGCATTGAGCCGCCTCTCTGCCTCTCTGGTGCAGTTGACCGCAATAGTGCTGGATGATCATTCCTAGAGGAAACAGTGGCTGTGGTTATTATTATTGGTGGTCACCCTGTGACTGTAGCTGTACTTTCACTGTGCTGATAATTCAGAATGAATACCATCTGTGCCAGACTCCGGGATGGCCTTTTCGAAAGATTCTTACTTTGGGGACATTTTTGCCTTTATTTGACAATATACAATCAAAAAACAATCAATTGCGACAAAGGTCCCCTGCCACATTCAAACAAGGATGGGATATTGCATTTATGTGCATTTGTGTTCGACCAAAAGGCCACCATGACGCCTGAGGGTTTCTTCCTGATGATCGACTGCCGGGAACCATTGACAGTGAAACCATAGGGGAGCTCGGTTGAATAAGGTTTTATAGTCAGAATAACGTTTCAAAGTCAGGCATGTCAGGGTGGGACCAGACAGAATGGAAATACCTCCAGGGAAGCATTGACGTGCCATGTTGGACCACCTTTGACCATAACCACAATCCTTTTATTGGAAGTTGGATAAACTATTTATAATCTTGTTTATTCTTTTTCTCAGTGTCAATGAGGAAGATGATGATGACTGTGAGCCTCCACAGGCCTCTCCTGCTGCCACCCAACCGAGAGAAAAAAGAAAGTCATGTTATGTGTTTCATCTGTGACTAGTATTTTGCATTCTATTATTGTACCATCACTGTTATTCTGCTGTATTGTCCCATGGAGTTTTTATATTTGTATGGAGCTACAAATTGGTGAATAGAATTATTATTACAGTAGTGATACCAACTCATTCTAAGGCCATATCCACATTAGTCTGTGTCTCGTTGGATGCAGAGTTCTGAAATAGAACCGATCTCCATCCACACGGGAGTTTTCAGCATTATTCTCAAGTTGATCTGCATCCACACGGCAGCCTTCGAAGGCGGACAGCATGTGACCATTAACGTACACTGGGCATGCGTGTGATGGTGTAAACAGGAAGTGGATTGCTTGCTTAGTTAAAAAAAAAATATGACAGAGTAATGAAGTAGTCTTTAATAATGAAAGGTTGTATTTGATACTTAAGATCTTCCTCAATCAACTCAAACAGACACAGTTCGTGGAAAGTTTTCCACGAACAATAAAGCATTTATTCAGACAGCCGCTCCGTGGGGGCTGATCATTCATCATCATTTTTTCTAACAGACATCCGTATCCGACGTCTACACCGAACCAAAACCCCGGAGTTCTCAAATAGCTCCAACCTCGGCGGAGTTTTCAGGTTCCTCCGTTTAGGGCGCCCCAAAACTCCGGCGTAGTGTGGCTGCTCAGTGTAAACGTAGGAAAACTGGATTAGTGTGGACATGGTTTAAAACTTCAACAGTCTGGATGAGGAGGACACAGATGAACCACGTGGGCTCAGTCAACAACCAGGGCCATCATCGTCAGTCGCTCCCCCACTACCATCCAGGACAAAGAGAAGACCTGCACCTCCAGCACCCCCCCTCGAAGCTCACACGTTCAAGACAAAGAGGAAAGCCATTGACCACACCCGCACTGAGCACAGGTCGGAGACGTGTGTCAACGACCCCATCCAACATCAACATCAACACAGCCTGCACAGACCCCCACTACACGAAGGAGAGGTGAAGAGGAAGTGGAGCCGACATGCATGGCTACACGTGGAATTTTTACAGTTCACAATGGAGAGACCCCAGTAACACCCAAAAGGTTTAGGGAGCTCCTTATCAGAGAAATTGCCAAGCAGAAGCCTTCTCAGCTTTCACAACCGCAACATGTGGACCCATCTTTCCCACTCAACATGCAACAAAGGGTCGAAGGCAAGAATAAGACACTTGTGATTTGCAGGAAGGCACATCGGAAGGCAGCAGCCAAGCACTGGCTGCGTAATTCTTTGGCCCATTAGGCTAAGGATTTTCTTAACAGTACGGTGTGTTGTGTAAAATAATATGCGCTATACTTGTATGCTTATATCGTGGAATTGTAGGGTCACATGTTAGTAGGTCAAATACTCCAAGCAGGGCATTCCGGCACCTGCTCGCACGATAGAAACAGATACTGTGACCCTGGAAGGAGACGCTTGCTTAAACCGCCATAACAAGGGCATTCCTCGCTTATCTAGTCCAGCAGAGACTTCTGCAGTAGCTTAAAATCGCACCCTTTCGGCACCTCGAGTGTTAACAACATGCATTCACACTGATGATGCAGCGAAGGAGAATCCAGACGTGAGCCAGTGTGGGTGGAGATACCCAGAGCTCCAACGGGGCCCTCTGAAAGCTAGAAACAGAGCCGCCTCCTACTTTGTATTCCACCAATAGGCTCCCATCAGGAGAACCTATAAAATATGATGCGCACTCTGTCTAAGCGCCTTTTTCCTTTTTTCCTACTCCTACAGAGTAGAGATTAGGCCCGTGCACGTTTGACTGCTGGGCATAATACTTCTGTTACAAATAAACCTTATTGCTTGAATTGAGCTAAACGCCTCAAACTCAGTCTGTGCATCCGAGTTTTCTCCTCAACAGGTGCCTCATGTCCTGTCAGCAACCCAACCAACCAACCCCCCGGTTCCAGCTGCCACTTCCGAGCTGCAGCTACCCCCGGTTCCAGCTGCCGCTTCCAAGACGCGGATACCCCCGGTTCCAGCTGCCACTACCGGGTCGCAGCTACCTCCGGTTTCAGCTTCCGAGCCACAGCTAAAGCCTGGGCCCCAGGTCCTGTCGGCAGTCCGGCCGACTCCAGCCCCCCGGGTCCTGTCGGCGGTCTGGCCGACTCCAGCCCCGGCTGCTGACCCCGCTTGGTCACCATCAGAGTCCCGTTCCCCTGACCCCCCGTCTTCCCAGTCCGGCCCCCCTGACCCCCAGTCTCCCCAGTCCGGCCCCCCTGAGCCCAAGTCTACCCAGTCCTGTTTCCCTGAGTCCGAGTATCAGTCTCCCCAGCCCTGTTCGTCTGAGCCCCAGCCCCTCCAGTCTGGCTCATCTGAGCCCCAGTCTGAGATCACGTGTCCTGAGAAACTCGTGCCATCCGGCCGTCCCCCGGAGTCCTTCTGCAAAAACCTTACATATGTAGAGATGCTTGTAGCATATTTTTTGTTGCCAAATGTTTGATGTTCATGGTTAGGGCATGCCTTTCTTTTTTCCTTTCTCAATAAATCTGCTCCACTTGCAGTCAGTTATATTTTGCATTATTAGTGGTTATTACACAGTTATACACATTGGTAATACCAAAAATTTGTGAGTATTGTAGCTCCAATTGATAAAATATATCAAAATGTAAAAGGAAAAAACACCTTTAGTGTGTCAGAATAGCATTTGGTTACCATGGGTCTCCAAATGTCCTTTTTAGAGCTCCGCCTGGATCTCTTCAAGAAACTCTGTAGAATGGTCATACTTTGTCCAATCTTCTTCAAATTTGAGGCAGGTGTTCACTGATAGTGTAGTTACAGCCATAGACTGTCCTTTACCTGTACAGATCCAGCCACAGATAGTTATTTATACTGAAAGATACTTTTTATTTTCGGAGGACAAAAATCTTCAATTTTTTCTGACTTCAAAGGCCCACTGCTCTGTTTGTGTATGACCTACAGGTTTTCTGACACTTTCACAAGAAACTTTAGGGATTTTCTTTCTGGCAAGACATCATAAATGCATATAGTCAGTGGTTTCTAATTCTAATTTGGGTATGTCATTTTAGGCGGATTTGCTCCAAAATAGGGGGAGAGTGGAAGAGGTTTTTAAGTACAGTAATTGATGCTTGTGCTAAAAACACGTGAATGTTCAGTGCACACCATAAGATAGTCTGTGAAATCAAATTAAAGTGTTAAGAGTCACAGCGTTCTCTTAAAAAAAAAGATATTTATTTGACTAAAATAACACAATTTGCCTGATGTGCTACATTCAAAATCTGTTTTCTGCTCTCAGCCCACACAGTCATTGTGCCCTAATCACTAGATAATATACAATACTGTCCAGTATGTGGAATCGATACAGTGTCATGTCTCTAACATGAAAACCACCATTGGAGCTTGTGCGGCGGTACATCGTAGACCACTTGTAGATTGATTACAGACGTAAGAGCGCCTTAATGTTGCATAAGCGTCTGTCATGTGCTAAAATGTGACTGTTAATAATTGAGTGTGTGTTTTAAATTCACATGATGAATGATGATATCTTGCTCAGCGATGGGGGAGTTGCCGTGATGAATTCAAAAGCAGGCAGGCTTTGTCAAATATTGATCAGGGCTAATTTAGATGCTTCGCGTCTGCAGCAGATTAGTTTCTATTATTTAGTGGGAACATGGTGTACATACATATAATGCTGTTCTTACACTCACACACACGTATACACATGATCTACTGTATATACATGATCTATTGTTTTGAGGAAGTCATTGTTTTTCGAGCCCATGGACCAGGATCTAAATAAGGTTCCGGGGTCCAATGACATCTCTGGCTTCTGGAACAATACAGAACAGAAATTCAAAACTTTTTGGGACATTCTCAATGCACACCACCCCAAAATCAAACCTGAACACAACTTACAACAATACACAGTCAGATTTCTGGACACACAGGTCTTCTTCTGGGACTCCAGCAACCAGAAACAAACACTGGCCACCAAGATGCACTTTTTGTGGACACCGACCGCCACGCACTCCCCCATAAATCCAGCTATCAACCCAAGGCACACGCTTCCACAGGATGTGCACCTACCCGGAGCATGAGGAGGAGGTCACCAACACCCTCTTTGGTGGGTTGAGGCTCAGGGGTTACTCAATGCACTTCCTTAGAAGCATCAAAGCGGAGGTCAGCGGAACCTTTATCAGCAACAACGTCGCAACACGGCCACCCGGCCTGTGTCCGTGATAATTACATACTGGGGGAGACAAGGAACAAGCTGAACCTTGAAATAAAACATATACACACACAATGAACTGTGGGAACAGTACAAGTGTTCTATGTGCAGATTTTAAACTCCACGATACACATAATGTATGACATTGGACAACTTCAGGCAACTTCAGGCAACTTCAGGCAGCGGAGAATAATGGATGCATTTACTAAAAACAACAGACCCAATCAGTCTAAACGAAATATATTAAAATGTATTTGTTTTACCCATGTATGATGAATAAAATACTAACCCCTCACTGCTACCGGTATTTTATTGGCACCTCCTCTGCAGTGCAGTTGCCCCTCTTTCCTTCCTTTTACTTTGATTGTCATGCACATGTAAATAGAAATCTTAGTAACAGTATCAATTGTTTGTCCAATTTTTATATAATTGAGTGTTTTCATATTCGAGCACTGTTCTTAATTGCACTTATTTTAACAGTACTTATTATTGCCTATAGATCTACACGAAGAGGGGTGACAGATATTTAAGAACATTTTATCAAATAATAATGATGATAATAATCAAAAAAAAAAAAAGGTGTAGTAACCCCCTACATACCGGGCTCACTTCAATAGTATGAACTTTACTTTTAATATCATTGGTGTCAATTTGTTACAACTATTTATTTTAACTATTTGGAATTACTTTTTCCACTCCACTTTAAATATTGAATTGATTGGTTCATAGACATTGCAAATGGCTCGTATAAATGCACTTTTATTGGCCTGTTACCCTTGTGTGTTTTATAGGTTTGTTTTATAGGTTTGCAGTGATTTGTTTTTTTCGCACAAGTTTGTATAGTATGTTATTATATTATTGTGTCTCCGATCCCAGTCTCCTCCATAAAGACAGAAATCATTCACATGTATCCATTACCGCTCAGCTGACAACGGCGTCGTCGCAGAAGCATAGTGCCCCCCAACAGGGAATCACTGTTAGCACTGTTGCCGTTGCAATGTAACAAGTGCTGTGAAGAGGATTTTCCTCTACAACAAATAAATATCAGAAGAGAACAAATTACATTGAAAAACTGCTAATGGTTTAGAATGGACTTTGGTAATTAGTAAAAAAGTCACAAACAGCAGGGTAGTCGGGTAACATCTACAAAACATGAGTGAGTTATCAGTATTCAGCTGCAGAAAGGCTTCTATAATTCCATTAGTAGAAACATTATGCACAGTGCAGCCAAGCTCAAACTAAACACGGTAATGGCTTGCATCAGCACAGGTTACACATCAAGGTTAATCATTTGGCCTTCTCGTCTACGAATGGACTGAGCTGACTATTTATGGTTATGCATTAGAGCAGCCTAAACGACCAAATGAGTTGTAATGTTATCTATGTCCTGGTGTGCAAATCTGATATGTGAATAAATGGTTAGAATACTGCGGACCACATCAAGTTCAACAAATGTTGGTCGTAAACATTTTTCAAACAAGCAACGCAGCTGGCAGTTATAGTTCAAGTTCTCTTTTATTCCTGCTTTTAGGAGTGAATCCCTTTGCCTTGGGTCTGCTTTCTCAGTCATTGTTTCTCTGGTTTTCTGTGCTCTTCATCCTGGCGGCTGGATTCTCGAGATGTCACGAGATCACCAGGAATTGCTGGGTATTCACACATCACACGGAAATCCATCTCTTCGGGCTTCGCGTAGTGCTTCCTGGGAATAGAAGGAAGAAGAAACCCATTTTTATTGTCATATACATTTTACACGAAATTTGACTACTGCATTTGACCCATCCCTGTATATAGGGAGCTATAGTGTGTGTGTGTATATATATATATTTATTAGGGGTGTAACGATACGCGTATTCGTATTGAACCATTCGGTACGAGGCTCACGGTTCGGTATGCATGACGAACCGAATAAGTTAGAATAATTTTATTTTTTTTAAATTTAAAACCTTTATTTAACCAGGTAGTCCCATTGAGATTAAACATCTCTTTTGCAAGATGTACTTACATAACATAGTTTGATATTGGCCCATTATTTGTAACACGTTATTATATTACCAAAAATAGTCCCAAAAAAATGTACCATTGTCCGACAGCCTGTAAAAAATCCAGAAAACAAAAGCCATTGTTCTAAAGGCCCATTCCTCCAAAAATACAAACTCATACCTGACAACCAATAGTGTGTTTTCAGGATAACAGGCTGTCGGACAAATGAGAAAATGAGCAAATGGGACAAACAACTTACAAAAGTAGGGCAATCCAAAAATGAGTAACTGAAAAATCCAGAACGAGCAAAACGACACAGAACAGGATGAGGTAATTCAGACATGACGGGAACACATCAATCAGGGGCAGGAAAGATAATTACAAAGGCCGGAAAACATACAAAGGCAGTAAGTGAAGTGAATTAGTGCAGTTGTTGCCTTTTGAAGTGTCAGTATGCACGGCTGCAGTCGCATGCATTGTCTCATGTATGGCACAAAGCACAATTAGATGATCAGGCTTAACCCTCTGAGTGGCTAGTGTTCCCTGGGAAATATCACTGTCTTTAGGAGGCTGCTGCGGGATCCATGTTAAAGCTCGGGTGAAACTATTTGCATCATATGCAACTAGACCGCCTAAGGACCCTACTCAAGGAATGCATTGGCACTATGTCATGCTAGCTTGTTGGGAAGGGTGCTAAACATTTTTGATACCCAGTCGCAGCATGTGTTGTTCAAGGGTCTTGTGTCTTTAAATTGTATCTTGATTTTTGATACATTTTCAAGTTGAAATACAAATTTTAAATTATAAAAAAAAAAGACGTCTCAATAAGTTTTAATGCATCTAATGTCAATAAAATAATCCACGCACATCCACCCCAGTTCCCGAAATCCATTTTCTGACACTTATCCAGGTCAAGTTGGCAGCAGGCTAAGCAATTACTAATTTTAAGGGGAAGTTACATGCTATAACAATACTTTATCCATCCGCCCAGTGGTTTTATACAGCAGCCACATACAGGCTATGATCACAGGTTTGGGTGTTGGTCTATGTGCTGGCAGTCACTGCACCTGGCAGCTGTTCACCTATAAAATATGGCCAGCTTACAACTCTTCCTGAAACCACAAACTGTGGCTTAGATGTTTTGTGAACATTTGGACATATTGTTGGGATCAATAGGGGCGTGTTTGAGTTATCAGCATTTAAGAAACTGAATTCTGGACATCAATAGAATTATTAATGTGAGTAACAATTATTAATGACTATTAATAATAATGGGGCACCACCCTGCGAACAGGGACCGATAACCAAACGATAAAACTAAGTCTCATAATTAGTGTTCACTCACAATGTCAATAGTCTGGTACGACTACACATTCGAAGTGACAGTGAAGGATTGAGTCCGTACACAGGCTACCACATACAGGTTCATTACATACATATGCACAAGTAATCACAGACGACTCTTTAAAATATAACAGGGTTTATTACATCAGAATAATAAATGATCAGATCAATTAATATTGCAATCAACAAACGCTATCATACGATGTTTATGTACCTAATATCTAAACAAATGAATAAAATGTGTGGGTGTGTGTGTGGGTCTGTGTGGAAAAAGGAAGGGGGGTCTTAACACTACAGTCGGGAACTACAAAGATGGCGGCGTCGAATGACTTAGCCAAAATAGCAGAGGGGGGGTGAGAGGGCTTAAGATGCTACCGCTGAACCACCACCAGATGGCGTAGTCGAGTGACTTAGACCAAATGGCAGGGGGGGGGGGGTGAGCTGTGTGTGATCACGTGTCTGTGCAGGCACGTGTATGTGTGTGGCGATCAATGCCACGGGGTTTCCCACGGGGTTTGTGTGTAGGTTAAGTGAGGGAGGGGGGAGAGCAGGAACAAGGGTGGGGGTCACCTCCTGCTGTGTCGGCAGGAGTGTGAGCAAAGAAAAAGGAGAGAAAGGAATCGACATAAATCAAACGTCTGTGTGCGATGTCAGAGGGAGCCTGAGTCCGCTAGTTTATCCTGCAAACGCACACCGTTGTCTGTTTCGAACTACCGGCTGCTTATGCAGTGATAAACACGACTCTTAGCTCACTCACAGAGTCGAGTTAATGACGAGAGAAATAAAACACGAAGTGAAATACCATGAATGAAGATAATCCCAAAGAAAACAGTCAATGCAGTTAATACACAATACAAACGGAGCTTCTCTGGTCCGTGATGATTGTGTATTTACCTCCGTATAATGCGACGGTGTCTTTAACACGAACAGAATATGGGAAATGCACAGTGGAGCGGAACTGGGGTCCGCTGGGTGTTGCACAATACCTTGATATTACGCAACAATACGTAATGCACAAAAACACGGGAATATCAACATATAAATGAAATAACCTGAATGAAATTTAGGTTAATTTAAGCTAAGCTAGCCCAGATGCCAATAAACCTTACTGTAAGGAGCTTCTTTGCAGCGGGGGAGAGAGAGGTCCGTTGAGGAAGTGTGCTGAGCTCTCTGCAGAAGAAAAAGGCGGAGGGAGATGCTTGCTGGGGGGCACGGCGTTTGCCGGCCCGGGTTCGGTCCTTTGGCGGCGCAACTCGCTCTGGAGCTCGTGCAGGTCCGATCTGTACTCGCTGCAGCGATGGACAGATTAACTTCGGCCCGGCGACGTGGTCCGGCCGGGAATCATCGGAGGGGAAGACGGTTCAGTCTCCTGCTGCCGGAATGTGTACACAAAAAGAAAAACACGGGGAGGAATCGTGGGCAGGATTCGTCCGTTATGTTGTGAGGAGGCCAGACTCAGAAAAAGAACTGCTGTTTTTGACCAGCGAAAATGGCATAAGACCTGTCAGGGTTTGATGAGGGTTCGAGGGTTTGCAGGCCGCGGCTCCCTCGTGGCCTTCGTCGCCAGCGCGATGCTGGAGATAGGAGGCTGGTGTCTTCTGTAGCCAGGACGGGGAGTCCGAGCGAAGAGAGAGAAAGTTGCTGTGTTGAGCCTTATAAACCTGGTCTCAGAACAGTGGGGGGGCCCTGTTTCGGCCAATGGAGGGTCAAGCCTCAGGGTGAGAGGTGGGGGTTAAGGATCAGAGTCCATTGGGCTTTTGGAAAGGAAGAGGGAGCATGTGAGGAGCCAAGTCATCCAGCAGGTGGCCGCCAGACCCCAACAATATCCAGGCCTGCCGTTTTTCTCTGATTCCAGTCTTTCAGCTAAGCTAGGCATACAATGTCCTGAATCCAGGTCTGCACCTAACAAACTGACCTGAGATTGATATTGATTTTCTCATCTCACTCACTAAAAATACTACTCTCTTTAAGAGAGATATGTTCTTCAGTTTGCAAGTAAAGGGCTTCTCACTTTAAAAGGTTTTGTGCTTCAGTCCATTGCATTTTGTCACAGTGATCCACAATGTAAAAGACAGACTCACAATGCACTACGCTTATTACAGCGGTAACACTGAAAACCCTCCCGTTCCTTCTTGTTCTGTGGCTGCACAGCACACGATTGCAGATGTGAGGCTGTCTTTTCCATGTTTAATTGTCATTGACAGAGTTGGGATTTCCGTGTTCTCATAAAGTGCCTGAGCACATGACAGGGGCTGCCTGCCTCTGTGTCACTTGGGCGAAATACAACGTAATTCCAGTTGGCAATGCTAATGTAGCATGTCGCCCCGAGAGACCGAGGGAGACGGAGAGAGGGGAGATGGGTTATTTGAGCTGACAGGCTTTCATGTCATATACTTTTTTCATCAAGAGAACGATCTACACACCACCACCACCACCCCTCCATCTCCAAACACACAGTCAACTGCCTGATTGCTTAAGCCCCTGTGGTTTAGGGCCCCAAAGAACCTCAATCTCCATGTAAATCTGCGTAAGCCCACGGTAATGAAAGAACAACATGGATATGGCACGACTCTCGAGAGCCCTGTGATATGATGTGACACGCACAGAGGCAGAGAGAGTAATAAATAGGCAGTGCTTATTTGAAAAGTTAATGACTACATTACCCCAAGTGTGCGTGTGTGAGTGGCGTGTGCACGTCCAAGCTGAAAGTCAGGGACTTAAGCTGAAAGTCCAAGCTGAAAGTCAGGGACTTAAGGTCCCTGAGCTTTGGCATTAACCAACACAGGATCTGTCGATTGTTTTTAAATGACCGGCACAATCAGCGGGGAGCCGTCTGTTCTGCTGTTCTCCGGAATGATTTGCATTCCCGCCGACGCACCAAAGGTTGCTTCTTAAGTCGGAGTGCAATTCAGGTGGGCTTTGGAGATTCGAGTGGGGCGAACAGGGCGAGGCGTTTGTTTACCTTTTCATTTGCAGAACAGGCAGTGGAGATAGCGTTACCCAACAGGCTGGAATAAATCTTTATGAATGAAGTATACGGAATAATGAATCGGCATCAGCAGCTACAACCGTCCGGGTGGTAACGGCAGGAATTGTGATTCATGGAATGCTGTGTTTTCTTATGTCTGTGTTTGCTTTCTGTTGGTCAAAGAGGGAAGGTCATGGCTTCGCCAGTTTTATTAACCACCAGAGCCCCTGTCTCATTAACTTACACTCACTAGAATGTCAAATATTCTTTCATTTTTGACAAAGTATTCCTTGCCATTGTATTTCCTACAGCATTTTCCAAACAGTACTGTGACATCCTTTTCCCTAGAAGTTATTCCAACCCAGTCTCCTCCAAAATGAACCTCAGCAGCGACTAGGAGGTGAGCTTGCAGCTCTCCAGCTTCCAGTACACACTCCGTGTGGGGATTGAACCCGCGACCCTCCAGTTCCCAAGCAAAGTCTTTGTCGGAACTGAGCCACTGCCTGCATGGAAACTCACCCAGCGCTCCACATTCAAGCTACCAAGGTTCAAAGTCGTTGTGTTAGCTAGCCTCCCACTCCTCATTGACTAATATCAATCAGTGGCAGCGTCTCACATGAAGAGGCTAAAATACGCGCGCCTCAAACTCATATTTAGTTTAGAGACTCGCACCGCTGACATTTATTTCTAGGAAAATGGAAAATGTCAGCAATTATTAACTCGATTACGATTCTGAATGACACGCTGCATGGACCCGTTTCAATCAACGCGCTTGCATGAATATATATGGGGCATCAAGCTGAGTCACTGAATGTCTGAGTGGAAAGGATTCATTAAGTGTGAATGAGCGAGTTAACGGGTCCTTGAGATCTCCGGTAGTCAGAATTTATGTTGTGATCTCCAGTGTTTGACTGCCATCAGCCTGTATCCTGCGTGCTACCTGTGCTGTCCTCTCCATAGATTGACCTGATTGCATGGCACTTACTCACTGATTAAGTCTATTTCAGGTCTTATCAACACACATCATCGCCCATGCTTTGCCTGAGCAAATATTCTATTTTGACAGTTTGTCTGAAAACATCATCGTCATCAACACTTAAGTCAGATTGTGTTTGTGTGTGTTGATTTGTTTTTCTATAGTATGGAGCTGTGCGTTCGTGTCTTTCTGTACACATGAAAGACGAGGACACGGACAGCTGGGATGCTACATATCAAAACGTATGGCTACACGTTTGCATAGGCACGCATTTAACCGCTGATGCACCCCCTCATCTATGGGGTCAGATCAGTCTCAATAATCGCAAATGCACACAGAACAATTCACAAATATATTCGATTCACAAGTAAATTTGACTCACAAATGCAGGCAGAACGATTCACAAATACATTCCAACGCACACGTAAATAAATTACGTTTTAATTACAAAATTAAATTACATTTATTTATATAAATGTAAAAAAAAAAAATCACAAATATATTTCTGCATTTGTATGTGTTTCTTTGTGGATCCCACTGCATTTCTTTGCAGATTTGTGAGACTCCCCTGATGTGGCTGGATTCGCAAATGCGCTTTTTCAACGTTCTCTTTTTCAACCAATCACGCAAGCAGCTCCCCCTCCCCTCCCCAAGAGGCTGCCAGGCGTTAGAGTTACGCAATTTGCGGAGGCGACAGTTCAGAAGTCAGCAAACAATGGCGTCTGGTAGTGGTGGTGATCCCGCTTCAAGTGTAAGTGAAACAAGTTTAAAGTTTCATGGCGTGCATGATTAATTACGTTCGAGTTGTGAATTATTGCTACGTCAAATATGTTGCATCATGGATGTATTTTGCGGCATTTTAATACAAGCGTTAGCTTGATTACAGACATCCTAGGATCATAAGCTAACTTAGTCGCTGTACAATCATTTTTACTAACTTCAAACAACATAGCCTCACCGGTAATTCGCTTGGAAATAGCTTGCTAGTTTAAACATATTGTAACGGACTGAGTGACATAATGTTAACCTGTTATGTTAGGTGTTGTGTTTACAGAAAGTGTTCCAAGATTGGTTCTTGCATTTACGGAGGTCAGTGAAGGCCTCATGCCTTGTGGGATGTTGTTTTGTCCTGGTAACGGGGAGAGTAGCTGTGTCTCAATTCAGAGGCTGCATCCTTCGGAGGCTGCATTCGTAGACCGGTTGCATCACAGCGATGCGACTAGTGCTGTCCCATTTCGCATTTTTGTTGAAGAGTCCTTCAATGCAGCCGACGAATGCAGCCTTCTGGTTCCAGATTTGGAGGACACATCTGATGTATGCTTCACGGCCCACCATATCCCAAGATGCATTGCGTGCCGGTGAAGATTTTATTAAGTCCGTTAAATTACGTGACGTTCGTAGCTTAACTAACGGTAGCCGCTGCGCTATTAGCAGCAGCTCAGCTGCCTGCATCCGACCGTAGTAAGCCTTGTAAAGTAACTTTTAATAACTTCACTTTCAAACCTTAGAGGTTGAATAATATCTTACAGAGTTTGTGATGATTTTACAGATGATTTATACTTCATATCATGTACATAAACGGACCAACGTGAGCACAAGTAGACAGGTTGTGAACCTGAAATATCACTTTAAGTCCGGTAACCTTTCAAACGTTGAGATTAACTACACGAATACACTGAATTTCAGTGTTTTGTTACAGAGAGCCAGGAGCTGAGGGGAGAACGATGGACAAACATTCAGCAGCCGTAGCTTTGAATTAAGACATTAGTCCATTTGACCATCCTGTACTTAAGGTTACAGTTACATTAGCTCTCATCCTGCACAAAGCCTTCACTAATAAGACAACCAGTAGATCCTTCTCATGTGTTCATGTTGAATATGTTCATGTTGACTCCAGGAACATTTGCAATGTGCTTGTTACGGATCATTACACGCGATATGCTCAAGCTTTTGCAACTAAAGATCAAAAGGCATTCACAGTCGCAAAGTACTGTGGGAACAGTACTTTGTCCACTATGGTCTGCCCCGGAGAGTGCACTCAGATCAGGGCAGAGATTTTGAAAGTCACCTCATCCATGATCTGTTGAGCATGCTTGGCATAAAGAAATCCAGAACGACACCCTACCACCCTCAGGGAGATCCACAGCCTGGGCGGTTCAACAGAACTCTTCTGGATATGCTCGGAACCCTTGAAACGCCAGACAAAAGCCAGTGGAGTAAACACATCAGCCATCTTGTCCATGCGTACAATTGCACGCTGAATGAGTCGACAGGCCATACTCCATACTTCCTAATGTTTGGGCGAGAAGCCAGACTGCCTGTAGATGTGAAATTTGGAGTCTCAAGTGATGGTACCTCCATCATTTCCTATCTGAGGCATGTTAAAAACATGAAATGCGATCTCCAAGCTGCCTATCAGTTGGCTGAGAGTATGGCAGAGAAGAACAATGAATGGAACAAGCAACGCTATGATCAGAGAGTTCGTTTCTGTCCATTAGTCTCTGGGGACAGGGTTTTGATCCGAAACCTCGGACTACAAGGGAAGAACAAGCTTGCTGATCGTTGGAAGGCTGCGCCTTACATTGTGGACATTCAACTGCCTGGTTTGCCAGTGTTCAAATTAAAACCAGAAAGTGGACAGGGCCCTGAAAAGGTATTGCACCGCAATCACATATTGCCCATCGGACTGGAAGTGCAGTTACAACCTGAAAAGAAGGAAGTGACACCCAAACCTAAAAGGGGAGTCAGTAAAAGGCTTAAGGCAAAGACAAATGAGAACCGTGATCTCTCTGCTTTCCCGGCTCCTGAGCATGATGACAGAATGGAGTCTGCATCTGACTCAGAGAGGATGAAATGAGTGTATGGTTTGACTATAATCCACCACGAGAGTCACAGAAACCCAAACCTCAGAGCAATGAACACTCTGAGCCTTTCTGTCTGGATTTGGATTTAGCCGTCTTCCCAAGTCACTCACAAATGGAACTCACATAAACGATGGCTTAAGTTATTAACGTTGGAGTGAATAAATTAGCCTTTTAAAAGATTTTGAAGTTGTCATTTTGAGTGCTGTCATTTTGGGAGCAGTTAACACACATTTTTGTCATGTTTTATTTATTTATTTATCTATCCCCTAGGAATCACTGAGGCGGGACATCCTTCAGAGATTGGTACACATCTTGGAGAGGCAACCTCTTGACATTGAAGGGCTACAGTTTGCATGCCGTCAGGATTTAGTTTTATTAAGTGCTCTACATGAAATAGTGGATGTAGGAGAGAATAGATTGTCTGCACTATCAAACATAAATACTCTTATCCAGCAGGAGAGAGAGAATGATCAGACATTTGTAACTCTGGAGTTGCAAAGATGTTCTGGACGTGGGTGTCCACGATTGTCTGTGTCATTAGAGGCTCTCACACATCTTTTTGAACTTGGGCTGCCATCAAATTGCATTGCCAAACTCCTTGGTGTGTCAAGAGCAACTCTATTTAGACGGATGGCCAAAAATAATAGATGCATGTCTGATCAATATAGTGGCTGCAGTGCCGATGAACTAGATTCATTGGTCACAGAAATTAAAGGCACAATGCCAGATGCTGGCTACAGTCTAGTCCAAGGTGCTCTACTTGCAAAGGGACACACAGTGCAATGGGACAGAGTCTATGCATCTATGCATCGTGTGGACAGTGTTGGTGTGCGGTGAGGAGAACATACTCTGTTCCTTACCCAAAGTACATGGTGCACATTGACACCAATCACAAGCTTATTAGGTATGTCTGCATGCTATCTGTATGTACATTGTTAATTATAGTGATTTTAAAATAATGTCTAGTGTTGTATATCTTGTATTGTATTATATTATTAACATAGCAACCATGATAGAAGATCACATTGAACTTCATTGAATTGGAATTCCATTAGCTGATTTTGTAGTGTTCCCATTCCCACAAATATTATTTTGTGAGCCCTATGCTGCTAGGTGTTTTTTTATTGTGTTTAGGAGTTACTTCTTGTCTAATTTGTTTTGGCCTAGGTACAACTTTGTTATCTTTGGGGGAATAGACGGCTATTCAAGAAAGGTAAGACTTATAATTGTCAAGTACCAACAGCTGCAAAGTGTTGTTGAACATCCCTGTTGTAAGCACGGAAGATGTTTTTCTCCTTTTATAAGCTTCATTTTATATTCTGTACAAACAGATGGCGAGCCTTTGGTAAAATATATAATTTGCCCTCATTGAAAAATGTCCTCTTGCTTTCCTCACATCTGATTGTGTAACCTACCAGTTTCCAGTGCTGAAGAAAAGCAGGCCTTCCACAAATTCACATGACCGTCGTAATTGTATTTGTTTTGTAAACTGGATGACAGCACTGCCTATCCCACCCATCCTATGTTAACCTTGAGGCTGTGATTTTAACATTTAACAACTTCACTTTCAAAGTGTCCATCTATCCTCTTCAGTGAGCTTTGACTTAATTGTCCATGTTGTAAGACTTGTCTCAGCTGTCATGAGATATCATTATATTGAATGATTCTCCAGTAATTTGTTGTTTTCTTAATGTTGTACATGTCATTTGGGCATTGATTGTTTTGCCCCTGAAGTATGTCTCGAGGAAAACCGATTCAAGTTCTCATATGTTGTTCCTCCTGTACTTGTAGATTATGTACCTGAAGATAGCAGACAACAACCGGTCTGACACTCACTTGGTCTTCTTCAATGAAGCCGTTAATGAGCATGGGTTTCCTCTGAGGTATTCATGTTATTTCAACGTAATACTTTGTGTGATTGTTGACCTATCCTTAACCTTTAAGATGCTTCCCTCAAATAGCTACATCAGTTCAAAAACAGGAATTGAACCCCTCCTGTGTTTGTGATGCTTGAACAACATCGATTTCCATTGTGCATACTTATTTGCCTGATGAGGTATATTTAAATTCACAAAATGATATTGTAATATTTTCAGAGTGAGAGGAGATCATGGAGGAGAAAATGTGAGAGTAGCAGAGTTAATGTTCTCAGTTCGTGGCACTGACATTAACAGCTTCATTGCAGGGAAAAGCGTACACAATCAACGGTGAGTTAAACCTAATTTTGGAAACTTTAAACTTAAAATGTATCCTTAAGATTCCTTTTAACAAACCTTCACAAACAAGAACATTTGAATTTTCACAAACGTACTGGCCATGAACATTTTAAAGCAAAAACTTACTTTTAAAATTTATTTCATAATCTTATGGACTCCCTCCATCCGTCAGTTGATACTTTAAAATGAATACAATATTAAGTTAGAATTATTGCCACTGATTCAATGACTGGGGAGAAATAAACAGTTCCTTAAGTGATCTCTTGTACAAGTTCTGAAACGGTTCTTTTTTCCCCTCAAATACAGAATTGAACGCCTGTGGCGTGATGTGTTCAGGAGTGTAACAGGCGTGTATTTATAACACCCTGCACTCTCTTGAGGACCAACACCTGCTTGACATCAGCAACATCCTGCACATATTCTGCTGCCACGAATACAGGCAAGCCTGGATGTCTTCAGTGAGGTGTGGGACAACCATTCCATCAGGACAGAGCAAAACCTGACACCAAACCAGTTGTGGCAGGTGGGCCAGGCCCTGAATCCTGTTGCGGCTCCTGAAGTAATTATTTGAATGTCTCATCACAATCATAAAATAACTCCCCTTCTTGTATTCTAAAAGCCTTGGCTTTGTGCAAGCAATAATGGGGTTGTCCAACACAACTGCACAGTACTTTGGAATAATGTTTTTGCACCTCAGGTAACATGGAGAGAATCCTAGTATAGCTTCGTCTTTTCCATTATATTCCATGATTACCTTCATATTTTACCCCCATCATTTATTTTATTCGTGGACAATTGCATTCCATTTTCTGTCTTTCATTCAGACCTATTTTGCAATAAGCAGTGGTAAGGGCACAGTGCTTCTTTCAATTTGTGTGTGCATATTAAAAGGTAATTCAATACAATTCATATACCGGTACACTTATCTGTTTTTTTCAGGGTATACCAGAGATTCAATGGGAGGAGACTGGATACCCAAATGAGCCTCATCCTGGGGTCAATGTTCATACACTGGACAGGCCTCTCTCAGATCCTGAAATGATGCAGCTGCAAGACCACATTGAGCCATTGCAATCATGGCTTCCCATGAATGTTTTATTTAATTCCATTAACTTCTAAGGGCCTATGGGTCGTGAAATAACTGTAAACACATACAGCAAAATGACCATGTCAACTTTCAATTTCAGCAATGAGAAGAAAACACCCCAAATAAATTGTAGTCATGCGTTTTTTTTTTTTACCTGCCAGCATCGAGATGATATCATTACTCTGCTGAGCATCTCTGGCCAGAGTGACACCAGTCCATTACACCGCCAAAGCCCTCAACTCTTCCCCCACCACCCCTCACAGGTCACCTTGGGGAGGATTCCACTGTCCACCAAACAACACCCTTCCCATCATGCCATTGTTCAACCCAATTCCACTTTTAGATGCCAGTTTCGGAGTGGACATATGAATGAATGAATGAAATTTTATTTATATAGCGCTTTTCACAGATAGTAATATCACAAAGTGCTTAAACAGAAGAGACATTTAAAAGCATAAAGAACATAATGTGACCCTAGGGTCAATAAATTATATACACAGAGAAAATTTAAAAAAATAAAATAAAATAATAAAAATAAATAAAATAGAATAAAAATGTAAAACATTTTAAGAGCAGGTCTTAAAATATGGCTAGGACATGGGTTTACTTTTACACAAACGCCAGCCTAAACAGGTGGGTTTTAAGCTGGCTTTTAAAAGTATCCACAGTATCTGAGAGGCGCAGAGTTGCAGGCAGAGCATTCCAGAGCCTCGGAGCCACTGCCTCAAAGGCTCGGTCACCACGGGTCTTAAATCGTGTGCGTGGGACTGACAGAAGACCTAGAGCGTTTGACCTGAGAGTGCGGGCGGGTGAATAGGGGCGAAGCAGATCAGCTACATAAGCCGGAGCCTGACCGTGAAGTGCTCTGTAAGTGATGGTGAGAATTTTAAAGTGTATCCTAGATGCTACAGGAAGCCAGTGGAGAGATCGGAGTACGGGGGTGATGTGAGACCGTCGATTTGTCCTGGTGAGTAATCTGGCGGCAGCGTTTTGGATGACCTGCAGACGGTTAAGAGCAGATGCACTGAGTGATGTGAAAAGTGAGTTGCAGTAGTCAATGCGAGAGGAGATAAATGTGTGTATGATCATCTCTAATTCAGGTGTTGAAACCACAGATCTCAGTTTACTGATATTTCTTAGATGGAAGAAACATGACCTGGACAGCTGCTTAACATGAGGGTCAAACGACATGGATCGATCAAAGAAAATCCCTAGATTGCGCAGGTTGCAATGGGCAGCAGAGGAGAGTGGACTGATAATCTGCCTGATCATGGGGACAAACTCCTCTGGAGCAATAACTAGGACCTCCATCTTAGAGTCGTTGAGTTGTAAGCAGTTTTCTGCCGTCCAGTCTCTGATGGCATTTACACAGTCCAGGAGCCGAGTTAATGTGAATGCCTCGCTGGGTTTGAATGACAGATGAAGTTGGATATCGTCTGCATATAAGTGATAGGACACATAGCTTTTTATGATCGGTCCCAAAGGTAGCAGATAAAGGGAAAATAACAGAGGCCCCAGAACCGAGCCCTGCGGTACACCACAAGACAGTGGAGAGGTAACAGACACAAAATCACCCACAGAGACATTGAAACTTCTGTCATTGAGGTAATATGTAAACCAGTCTAACGCTATGCCAGTTATGCCCACCCAATCACGTAGCCCCTTAATCAGGATGTC
Source organism: Lycodopsis pacificus (assembly GCA_028022725.1). NCBI lineage: Eukaryota > Metazoa > Chordata > Actinopteri > Perciformes > Zoarcidae > Lycodopsis > Lycodopsis pacificus. The sequence continues at coordinate 32,219,121 of CM051689.1, read as the reverse complement.
ATGGTCTACAGTGTCAAATGCAGAACTGAGGTCCAGAAGAACTAACACAGAGCAGTCACCTGCATCAGCACACATGAGAATGTCATTTGAAACCCTCAGGAGAGCGGTTTCAGTAGAGTGTTGCTTACGGAACCCAGACTGGAACTTGTCGTACATGTTGTGCCTCTCCAGTGCAGCAGTAAGTTGTTTGGCCACCACTTTCTCTAAGATTTTGGACAAGAAAGGTAGTTTTGATATGGGCCTGTAGTTCATGGGCAAAGCTGGATCTAAGTTTGGTTTCTTTAATATGGGCTGGATAGTGGCATGTTTGAAATAGGAAGGGACAATTCCTGTAGACAATGAGGTATTGACAATAGATGTTACTGCAGGGCCAATAGTTAGCAGAACTTTCTTAAATAGAGATGATGGAATTATATCCAGAGGGCAAGATGATGGCTTTGTTTTGTTAATTAAGTCTATCATGTCTTGAAGGCTGATAGGCTGGAAAGAGTCCAGAACAGCAGGAGATTGCGAGGAGCTACAAGTAGATGGACAGATCCCAGGCTGAATGCCAGATCTAATACCTGTATATCTCAATGCTGTCCAATATGTTGAGAACTTAATTGAGGCAAGGTAATTATTACATGCTCGACGTGTCAAACTCCAGTAGAACTTTCAGTAAGTAATTAAACTTGAAATTATTTGTTTACTTAACGCTTACTATTGTTATGACTGAGTCATGACATAGCACATCCCATAGCTAACACTGTTAGCCTAACAGTCCATGTAGTGGTAGGGGTGAGCCGCTCTTTTGTTTACCGTTTTCTCCTGTTTTGGGTCGGGAGTTAGGTAAGCTGCCTGTCTTTTCTTTGGGAGTAGGTTAGGTAGTGGATTAATAAAGATTGTTTTGTTTATTGTTTTGGGCCAGGCTCACCCCAACGTTACATAACGATATTACTACCAATGATGTAAAGAATAAATATGATGGACTGTATTACAGCATTGAACTGGTCGTTATTGGGAGTGGGACAGAGGGGGGAGACCTTATACTATGCTGCGTCCAGGTTCCCCTAGACCGGGCGTAACACTATGTTCAAGTTTATATTTCATTTTTTTTTTTTTTTTTTATGGTGAAGATATAGCACGATGTGCCCACATTACTCCTGAACTTCCCAAAAATACATGTTTAACATGTGTGAAGTAATGACTTAGAGCATTTCATTTGAAGTTTGCATTGTTTTTACTTTGCCTTTCTTGCATACAATTTGTACATAAAAACAATTAAAAAACAACAACAATGTACTGCTTTACTGTGGTTCAAGGGACTGGTCATTGTTATGTTTTAAAAGTATTGGTATTGAACAGTTAAATAATACATTTTATTTATATAGCGCTTTAAAAGGCACTCAAAGACACTTTACATGTTAAAAAACAGAAACAATAGAAGCTTTTATAATAAGAACAAAATCTACGACAACAGTAAGAAAAAAAATTAAAATAAAATAAACACGAAAATAAAGGAGACATACATGACTGACTTTAGAGGTTAAAAGCAGATTTAAACAGGTGGGCTTTAAGTGCAGTTTTGAAAGTGGCGAGTGACGAAGAATATCTGAGGTGTTGGGGCAGGGAGTTCCAGAGGGAGGGGGCAGCAACGGAGAAGGCCCTGTCCCCCCAGGTCCGATGCGTGGACAGAGTAGGGGGGGTAAGGAGGTTGGCGTCAGCAGATCTGAGGTTGCGGTTGGGAGTGTGACGGTGCAGGAGGTCTGAAAGGTATGAAGGGGCGAGGTTGTGGAGAGCTTTGTAAGTGATGAGGAGAGTCTTGAACTGGATTCTTTGCTGTATGGGGAGCCAGTGGAGGTTCTGAAGGACTGGGGTGATGTGGTCTCTGATGCGGGAGTGGGAGAGCAGACGGGCAGCTGAGTTCTGGATGTATTGTAGTTTATTGATGATTTTGGTGGGTGAGCCGTACAGGATGAATTTTACTTGAATGAAATAATCATATTTAGAGAACTTCAGAAACTAAATAGGGCATATGAGGTCATATGTGAACAGGAATTCAAATGCAACACCTTGATATTTTCATCTACACAAGCCCAAAACCAGAACTGATGGCCATCATCATGTCCTGGTGGAACATCTTATAGGTCTGGTAGTGGCTGGGGAGCTTCAATTTGAAGAAGCAGGTGAGAGAAACCGGGTAAGTTGAGGTTTCTTGTCAGCAGCTCCCACCCAACCCAGAACTTCATGAGGTCACTGAGCACCTCCGGTGATGCTATGGAAGAGAAACTGTTATGCATGAGACACCTCAAATGCATTTAATTGAAACTTGAAATTCGAGCCACTAAAACTTGCCAAAATATCATATACACCATGCATAGAATTATATATCTGTACGCCAAATTGTATGCAGATTTTGCATCACAACTGCCATCTCTTTTCTTTTTTTGTTCATTCTTACCAATAACAGCACCCAAACAAGTAGGTACAAATAGAGATAAGCGATGCAATAAATATGTAGAGAGGATAAGACAAGTGTTACCTTCCTCTATGAACTTCCTCAAAAATCCAGTGATGAGACTGACTTTATCCAATGGAACAGGGTCGTCCTCTTCCTTGTCACTGTCACATTTCGGTTGTGGCCAGTGGATGTTCTGGATCACAGCCTACAGGGGATCCAATAAAAGTGTGTATCATGCTAAGATTAAAACTTGTTAGATGTGGCATTGTGATCTTAAAAATAATACAACATTGTTTTTACACTGGTAACAGAAACCTAAACAAATTCAATTACATGAAAGTATTTGCAAACAAATCTCAGGAATAACATGAATCCAATAAAGACACAAGGCAGCTTACCTGTGGGTAAAGCTCTTCATGCGACTCCCTTGGAAAAATGATGGGACGCACATCTGGCCTGTGTGAAAGAAGCGGCCAGATTCCCGTTTCTTTGAGACCTTTGCGGATCTGTTTAATAGGCTGCTTAACACGTTTAAGAACCTGCAAACAGAATTGATAGGACAGAAGGCAAGATTTACAATAAGGCACTACTTCAAAAGAAGGCACCACAGATGCTTACACAGCTGACCACTTAATTGGTTAGACTGTCATGTCACAATTATATTGTTTCAATAAGATCATTTACGAAAGGATTACTGCATGTGAAAGCAGTTCGTGGAACATCCAGTCGTGATTGGTGGAGGTTGGCACAGGGAGATCCCAGGACAGGCAAAGATCAGTCACACTGGTGGTTTCTTCTGCATTCTTAAGCTAAAAGAAACACACATTCACAAAAAGAATTAAGAATTTAATAATTGCATGCAGCTATTTCTGGGTAATCAACCAAAAAAGGCAAAAGGTAGAAATTTCCAACATCTGGAAAAAAACAGACAAAATAGCTTTGGCAATCAGATCTTGCTAAATAAACCTCTTTTTAATTAAGGCTCTGCTGCTCGTACAAGCCTTTTTGAAGGCGAAAAAGAACATCGGGTTCCCTCTGCAGCCGCTGTGCTTCGGGAAAGCAACCTGTTTGAGATGGCGGGTCGAATGATAGCACCATGCAGGAAGGAATGGCCTTTCTGTTTCTCAGGACTCAGTTTGCCTGTGGTGACCCTGTTGACTGGCGGGAGCACAGACTGTCCTGATCTTGACCATCATGAAACAATTGGATTTGTGAGTAATGTAGTTTAAAAAAAAGTTTGCATGCCCAACACCAATGCACCGCAATGCTACATGTGTGTCATCTCATGGCTCACCAATAGATTAAATTCAGGGGTCAGTGTTGGGATATTTAGATTGAGCATTGACAAGGGGTGTACTTAATGTCAATAAACAATAGAATAGCAGCATAAGAGGACATAGAGAAACCCAGACTAAGGAAAAATGCTGCCACCACTACCAGACGCCATTGCTTGCTGACTTCTGACCTGTCGCCTCTGCAAATTGCGTAACTCGTGGGGAGGGGTGGGGGGAGCTGCGCTCATGTGATTGGTTGAAAAAACGCATTTGCGAATCCAGCCACGTCAGGGGAGTCTCAAAAATCCACAAAGAAATGTCGCGATCTGCAAATAAATGCAGTGGGGTCCACACAGAAATACATACAAATGCAGAAATATATTTGTGATATTTTTTTTGACATTTATATAAAATCATAATTTATTTACGTGTGCATTGGAATGCATTTGTGAATCGTTCTGCGTGCATTTGAGAGTCAAATTTATTTGTAAATCGTTCTGCGTGCATTTCTAAATCGAATATATTTGTGAATTGTTCTGTGTGCATTTGCGATTATTGAGACTGATCTGACCCCATATTCATCACATGCAGAGATGACATGTGTGTCAAGTGTAAAGAAGGCTAGTTTAGACTCCGCAACGATGAAAAATTATAGGCCAATATCAAACCTCCCATTTTTAAGTAAAATAATTGAAAAAGCGGTTTTCCAACAGCTGACCAACTTCTTGGCCGTAAATAACTGCTTTGATGTTTTCCAGTCAGGCTTTCGACAGCACCACAGCACTGAAACTGCTCTTGTTAAGGTTTTCAACGACATCCACTTAAACATAGACAATGGCAGAAGTTCAGTCTTAGTGTTACTGGATCTCAGTGCTGCATTCGACACGGTCGACCATGCCATACTCCTAGAAAGACTAAAAATCTGGGTGGGACTCTCTGGCACAGCACTTAACTGGTTTGAATCCTACTTGAAGGACCGAGAATACTTTGTGTCTGTAGCTGATCACACATCAGAGCTGACTAAAATGACATGTGGTGTTCCCCAAGGTTCAATACTGGGGCCTCTTCTGTTCAACATCTACATGCTTCCACTAGCTCAGATTATGGAAAACAACAAAGTGTGTTATCATAATTATGCAGACGACACACAAATCTACATAACTATGTCACCAGGGGACTATAATCCCATACAAGGGCTGGGAAACTGCATTGAACAAATCAACAACTGGATGTGCCAGAATCTTCTTCAATTAAACAAAGATAAAACAGAAGTAATTGTTTTTGGTACCAAGGACGAACAATTGAAAATCACCGCTCAGCTTCAATCACTGATGTTAAAACCCACAAACCAAGCTAGAAATCTAGGTGTAGTTATGGATTCAGACCTCAACCTGAACAGCCACATCAAGACAATTACAAAATCAGCCTACTATCACCTGAAGAATATATCAAGGATTAGAGGACTTATGTCTCAACAGGATTTGGAAAAACTTTTCCACGCATTTATCTTCAGCAGACTGGACTACTGTAACGGTGTGTTTACAGGTCTCTGTAAAAAGTCCGTCACAAAGCTGCAGCTGATTCAGAACGCTGCAGCCCGAGTCCTCACTAAGACCAGGAGGGTGGATCACATCACCCCAGTTCTGATGTCTTTGCACTGGCTTCCTGTCCAACAAAGAATTGACTTTAAAATCCTGCTGTTGGTTTACAAAGCACTGAATGGTTTAGGGCCAAAATACATCTCTGATCTGCTGCTACCTTATGAACCATCCCGACCCCTCAGGTCGTCTGGGACCGGTCTACTTTCTGTTCCCAGAGTCAGAACTAAACATGGAGAAGCAGCGTTCAGTTTTTCTGCTCCACATATCTGGAACAAAGTCCCAGAAAGCTGCAGGTCTGCTGAGACCCTCAGCTCCTTTAAATCAAGATTGAAGACTTTTCTGTTTGCTGCTGCCTTTAATTGAACCACACTCAATTAATATATTAATCAATTTCCTGCATTTCTGCATTTTACTACTGCATTTTATTTCTTACACTGTTTTTTAATGTTTTAATGAATGTTCTTAATTGTTTTTAAATCTCCTTTTCTTTTGTCTTATGTTTGGATCAAGTATATAGGAATTGTTGAAGTACGCTGACGTGAAAGGAGTACAAGTGGAGACTGCACAATTATAACGGTATTTCCTTCGGGACCAAGCTCGTGCCAGGCACACACTAGAAAACAAAGATCCATAGGTGGTTTGTGTGTGGGTTGACAGAATTGGCAGTGTAGAGGTTTGAGTGCAGCGTAGATGATCTCTAGGAGACATCGATTTTTAATGGTTTAATGAATGAATGTTCTTAATTGTTTTTAAATCTCCTTTTCTTATGTTTTGATGCTTTTATGTGAAGCACTTTGAATTACCTTGTTGAAATGTGCCATACAAATAAACTTGCCTTGCCTTGTGCGCTTGCAGTCAGTGTCCTTGACTTTCATGTGTACAGGAACATCCGCGTTATCATCCATTTATCGTCACTGTCGGGCTGAAACCTTGCAACTCCATATTTTGTCTTCTTGATTATTTTTCATTGTTTACAGTGTGTGGGGTCTTACAGATATAACCGAGGAAAAGTAGTAAAAGCGAGCATGTGACTAAATCTCTGAACTCCATTGGAACGTCAGACTATCAGCAAAACCCCATAGCTCCACCCTCCAAGTGTCGCTCACAGCAGAGCTGAGTAACCGGGCGATTTTGTCTGGAGTAGTGTTTCCCACAGTGTCATTATGAACTGAAAATATTTGTAATCTTCTCAGTAGCAGTCTGGCCGGGGAATTGGATTCCCCTTGAGAGACCCGGCACTGGTTGGCTCCCGTGAGCCCTCGTTGCCGTGGCTTTCTCCACTAAAAATGTACCCCAGAGGGCACCTCATCACTTGTTTTCCCCCCTTAATTAATTTTAAGAGGATCTTGACAAAGCTTTGCAGATTCCAGCAGTTTTTGCTTTTTTCAGTCGATCATGAACAAAATAAGCAATTTGAAGTGTCACCTTGGGCCCCTTTTTATTACTCTGACATTATTAATAAATGAACAATCGACTAACTTGTGAAAAAAATAAATAAAACGAATACATAATGCCTGACTATTCGTTGCAGGCCTGCAGAGGTGACGTCAGACTTTGATACGTGCTGCATTTTCAAGAACAGCAGCAGAATAGGAGCTCTGTCTATGTGTGATTAAAAGGGCTCTTCAGTCTAAAACTCATTATATCCTCAAAAATTCGAGCCACTGGGTTTCAGATTAGCGGTGGTGATTCTGTCTCGCTCATTATTTCCACGTGTTTGCATGAGTGCCTGTGTGTCTGTGCAGATGAGTGTGTTTGTGTTCTGTGTGATTGCGAGGAGAAAAGGGAGAGACGGATCACTGTAGACTTTATTATACCGATAAACTCGGCGAGTATGTGGAGGTTCTTCATCCGTGCCGACAATCATGAAGGTCTTTCACCTGAAGAGGGTTCTACACACACACACACACACACACACACACACACACACACACACACACACACACGTGTGTGTATTTTTAACTATCATTGGGGGTTTGTGATTTATAAACAGTATATATTAAGGCCACAATGAGAAAACATTTGCATGGTAGATCTGTGTGTTTGAACATGGAAGTGTGTGTGTGTGTACATTCACATTTCCGTTTGCACGCCCTGCAGCCATTTCAACATTTCCTGTAGAGCAATTTGTCAGGACCCCAAAGAGAACAGACTGGTTGAGCAGATGTGCAGGAAACGCCACCATTTCCATAATTACCTAGAGAAAAAATTCATTCACATTCCCCCTGCAAAAATCAATTTACCCCTCTAACGAATGCGCTCGTAAAGCGACTAAGACAAAACGCAATGAGCAGCAGGGAGCCTCGCCCCAGTTAAACGGAGAAATGTTCCAGCGCAGTTGCAAAAACAAGGGCACGAGTCGATTTATGAGCATGCAACATCATTCTTTTTCTAAGTGATCGTTTTATAGTGTTTTGATATGTTAATGTCCTTTTGCAATTCTGTCTCACTAAGACACCATGCAGCATGAATGGACATTCATGGTGCCCTCAAGGTGAATCCCGATTCCCTGGCCCTTCCTCCAGCACCACGAGGGTGACATTTGTAGTGGCATGTCTTGACAACTGTTGGATGGGATTGGCAAGATATTTAGTAAAGACATCTATGGTCGGAATCCTATGAGTCTTTGTTATCTTCTAGGGAGCGGATTTTGGAACCAAGAGCAGTACTCGGACAGAGGTTTGGGGAAAGTCCACAAGCAGAAAGGGCAGAAAGTAGACCTGGGGCAGGCACAGTGAGCTGAGTTGTAGGTTGGAAAGCAGACTGGTGAGGCGAGCAGAGAATGGACCTGAGGCCCAGCAATACACAGGACTATACACGGTTCCGACAAGGATTCAATTGAAGCAGCGCTAGAAACCAGCCGTGGAGTTCGCAGCGTATTGGCAGGCCGAACGACCTGGTGGTGATGATGTAGGCCCGAGGTTTATATGCTGCAGGAGCCTGATGAGCGGATGGTTCACAGGTGCGCAGGTGGATCGGCAGCAGGTGTGAGAATGTTCTGCTGCTACCTTATGAACCATCCCAACCCCTCAGGTCGTCTGGGACCGGTCTACTTTCTGTTCCCAGAGTCAGAACTAAACATGGAGAAGCAGCGTACAGTGTTTCTGCTCCACATATCTGGAACAAAGTCCCAGAAAGCTGCAGGTCTGCTGAGACCCTCAGCTCATTTAAATCAAGATTGAAGACTTTTCTGTTTGCTGCTGCCTTTAATTGAACCACATTCAATTAATATATTAATCTATTTCCTGCATTTCTGCATTTTACTGTGAAACTGTCTTACACTGTGTTTTAATGAATGTTCTTAATTGTTTTTAAATCTCCTTTTCTTTTGTCTTGTGTTTTGATGCTTTTAATGGTTTTATGTGAAGCACTTTGAATTACCTTGTTGTTGAAATGTGCTATACAAATAAACTTGCCTTTGCCTTGCCTTGCCACGCCCAGACGAACACACACAAACAGATAGAGAGTACGGGGAAGTAAGGAAGGGGTAAAAACAGGAAAACACTAATGGTGTTAAATCAATCACCTATATAGCTAATTATATATAAAGATGTGAAAATATGTTTTTTTGGTGGCTAAAATGTGTTTTTCGGTCGTCTAACTTCTGGTAACAAAGCACATTTCTATACATTCCAACCGATTTTTTATTTGATTAGCGTTGTAACCATTCAGTCATATATTTCCTTATTTGCGATCTTGGTCAAAATCCTGTCTCAAAGACTCCCACATGTATCTCTGTTGGACAACTACTAAATCCCTTTACTTTTTATTATTTTTGGTCAAAGAATATCAGCTCAGCTTTAACACACAAATGTGAGATGTTTGTGTGTAACTATGAAATGTAACTTCCATGTCATTTAAACCTCCAAATTCCCAGAAACACGAGGACGCGACCTACCACAGCTGTGCACCAACACAAAGCATTCATAACAGACATTTAAAAAAAATAAACTCCCGTACAAACTGATTTCAAAACTTTTCTGAAGTGCTTGCTGGAAGGATAGCTACAGTAGCTCCCGTTTTCATTCAATGTGTTGATTAAAAACCTCTTCATTGTTGACTCGGGCTGTTGTATGAGCACCTATTCAACTTCAAATCTTTCCTGGTGTAGAACCTTGACAGGATTTTCTGGAGAACATGTTGAATGTGGTTTAAAAAAAAGATTATATTCTCTATAAATGCCTTGATGAATGGGCTCGGAGAGAACGGGCTACAGTGCAGGCAGTGATGTATCTCGTCCTATTGAAAAGAGAAACACCACGGGGTTTTCCTCAAGTATCAAAGCTTAAATGGCCTCCTCTCTCTGAATGCTGAAGACGACTGGCATGTCTTGTGTTCTGTTGACGTTTCAATATAGACTGGTACACGTCAAAGATTTTCTTTTTTCTAAATTCAATATGGGACCGGGTCTTTTTGTATTATTAACCACACAACACGGAATAAACTGCAATAAAATAGGAGACAAATTGTTTGGAAAGCCTGGCTCTTTTAGAGCCCAAGGTTAACTTAATGCCCTGGCACTCCCATGTTCCGATGAATCACATTTCTCATCAGCAGAGTGCTTTGTCAGGAAAACAGACAATCCGACAGTCACTTTACCCAGTGACCGGGTGTGCATTCACTTCTTACTCAAGGTCTCTCTTCTTCTTCATGTCGAAGTTATACATTTATTGTTCGTTTTTTACATCAACTCAAAATGTATGAAGAAAATAATTTTAGGAGGCTTTAAAGTATGTATATATATAAATTTATTTTCCCCAAAAAATTAAATGATGCAATACAAGACCTACAATTTAGACAACTGAACATCACAAAACAATGACCCGATACAGACACATAAACAAACTAATTTATCTCTTTTCAACGAGGCAGGGATCATTTCATTGGTCAACACTACACCTGGTATTCTATTGGTTGGGGGATTTTGACATGTTTATTGCAAGAGAAATCCATGAGCCGAGGAGAAATCCAAGTAATACTTCTTCGCTCACACGGCTGAAACTAGTTTGAGTTTAATATGACTGGATGTAAAGTTTGATTCAATAATAATGTGCCAGTATTGTACTTACTGCCACATGCCAAATGCAGTACACTTAATTCATACACTTCAGTTGAATTCCTTAGGAAAGGCAGTTGTATAATAACTGTACTCCTAAATACATGTTATATCTATCAGCCATCATGATTTGAAAAATTGTGATTAATCTTAATTACAATACCGTGAATTGTAATCATGTTGAATGCCTCTCAAATAGCCCAAACTAAAGCAAAAACGTTTTTTCCAAAACTGTTACTATTCAGGGGAATTGACCAGTGAACGTCGAGACATGTGTTTTGTCCGTCGTTGATATCGCTCCGCCGCTGAGGTCACATGGCTATCGAGCTACGCAAACACTCCCATCTACAATCACAGTGTACACATCAGACCTATGAGGTTTTGCTGATAGTGAACGGATCCGATAGAGTTATGAGATTCATTCACGAGCTCTTTACTTTTCATTGGTTTGATATTTGTAAAACCCACAGACATAAAGCGTGAGCAATTGCACTGATTTATGAGACAAAAAGGGGCAAAATATGGCGAGACAAGATCTCTTCCCGACAGCGGCGATAACATCCATCAATCCCGTCCGTAACACCATCCAAGTACGTCTGGAAGTCAAATCCATAAGTACTGTGCAGGTAACTCTGCTCCGTTTTCCCCTTTTCATCTATTTCAACGTCTTCGCCCCCCCTCCGAGCTCTTCACCTCAGGTGAATTAGAACACATACCTCCTGACGTAAAAAGCAATTATCTAAAACCACATGAACTTAATAAGGAACTGACGAGGGCTGCCGCGCCCTGTGGCTCCGTATCTGTGTCACCTAAGTCGCTCTCTGTCTTCCACCTCTCCCACGTACTGTATAATGATCACAAGGTGGCCTGTGTGTGATAATAAATCAGCAATTTACCACTGTAATAATGTATTCACAGTCTCTTTATGGCCCGCACTGTCATCCCATGAACGGAACGAAATTGTCAAATGGATGATGGTAATAAGGCAAGGCAAGTTTATTTGTATAGCACATTTCAACAACAAGGTAATTCAAAGTGCTTCACATAAAACCATTAAAAGCATCAAAACATAAGACAAAAGAAAAGGAGATTTAAAAACAATTAAGAACATTCATTAAAACACAGTGTAAACAGTTTCATAGTAAAATGCAGAAATGCAGGAAATTGATTAATATATTAATTGAGTGTGGTTCAATTAAAGGCAGCAGCAAACAGAAAAGTCTTCAATCTTGATTTAAAGGAGCTGAGGGTCTCAGCAGACCTGCAGCTTTCTGGGACTTTGTTCCAGATATGTGGAGCAGAAAAACTGAACGCTGCTTCTCCATGTTTAGTTCTGACTCTGGGAACAGAAAGTAGACCGGTCCCAGACGACCTGAGGGGTCGGGATGGTTCATAAGGTAGCAGCAGATCAGAGATGTATGAATAAAGGGTAATGAGGTATTATTGGTACAGCCAATAAGATTCTAATGGCCAATTACTTGGTACTGTGCAATATTTCGTTTTTTCCCCAGTCATATCAAAATCATTGTACACTACTTTATTTCTATACTAAAATAAATATATAAATGGGGGGGTGAGGGGGGGCACATAAGCAACAAGCCGTGTCTGTTGTTAAGTTTGAGCTTTAAGCAGAAATATGATCTCATCAGGCACGTCGAGGTTTGCATATTAATACTTACAAACTACAGGGTTCAGTGCCAGTCTGAAAGTCACCTCCACCACCGCCTCCTCGTTTCTGGGATGCACACGTTCATCAGTGCGTTCGCCTGCTGCTCTCAGCGGAAGCACATTTACTGACACTTAAAAGCATTCGTTTTCTTCAATTCCAACGACATTTCGATTGACTCAGTGCTTACGCTCTGTCCCTATACTTCCTTATCCCAGTTATTCCAACTCCCACTGTCCAATTCACTGCTTACCTTTCTGCTGACACTTTAATTGTCATCATCCTTCAGTTTATACACATAAAGTTATTCATTTATAGAAAACATTTCAATAGACACATTCAACTCAATTCATCACCTACGATTGACAGTTGAAATCCTTTCAGTGCTTGTATTTCAGCGGAATCTATCACCGCTTTAAAGGGGCTGTTCTTTTATACTGTTCGTACGTATACCTAAAACAAGTAAAGCACTGTAACTCATATATATATATATATATATATATATATATATATATATATATATATATATATATATATATATATATATATATATATATATATATATATATATATATATATATATATATTAGGGGTGTAACGGTTCACAAAACTCACGGTTGGGTTCGGTACGATACGGTGGAGCCACGGTTTGGTACAGTAGAAAACTATAAATGCCAGAGAAATGTTCTTGATTTTAAAATATATTTATTCATTACAACTAAGATCATAAAGTCATTCTTTGACTTTGAACAATGATGGAACTATACCTGAGTAACCCATCTTCTGGGGTGTCTTCTTAGCAACACATAAGCATAAAAAGCAAAAACTGCTCCAATGTGATGTAGTATTGTTACTTACATCTTGCAAAAGAGATTTTTAATCTCAATGGGACTACCTGGTTAAATAAAGGTTTTTAAAAAAAATTTATTTTTATTTTGCGATTAATCGCATTGTTATGGCAAAGTTCAAAAATGAATTCAAAAGTAGTGTATTGCACACTTTTATTTTAAAAGTACTGCTATATGAACAAAAGGGCAATAACATTTGGTTCACGAGATGCAGGTAGCATGTTTCATACTTAATGTGAATATAATTCATACTTTGTTGGAATCTTATTCTGAAAACCGGATGTTCGTCTGAAGAAACCGGATGTTGTCTCACGTTAATCTTTCCGCTAACTTTCAAAGTCCTTCGCTCGCTCCCGATCTGTGCCGTTTAAATGCGTTTACCGTGAATTTCAGCATATAGGTGCACTAAAGTGTCTGCTGAGTTGACCACGGAGATCTGAGGTCTCTGCTGACTTTACCGCAACTGACTATCGGATGTTTGCTGGCTTTTATCCCACTGTTGTTGTCATCCTATTGTTATGTATATGTATTGTCTCTTGTCTTTCAATAAATAAATAAAAAGATTATAATAAATTCAAAAAATGCGTTAACGCGCAATTAACGCGTTAACATGCCCAGCACTAATTTATATATACCCAAACTGTATTCAGAAAACAAGCATTTTAGAAGTTGTTTGCTTGTCGTCTTGCTGATAGACATGACATAGCAGGATTTCAGACTTTTTACAAATCAGAATCATTATGCAGTTATTTCGGCATCCATTTGATCCACTTACTGCAATTAAATCTGCTTATTTTGGATTCACACTGCTGTACCGTGACTGGTCAGATACAGTGAATACAGTGTGTGTAACTCAGGATGATGTTATGAACCCAGACATGGATTTCGAACGTATCTAGGACTTCCACAACATGCACGAAGCAGCAGCAGTGCTTATTTTGGCCATGGTTGATGAAAGGTTTAGCTATGTACGTGGACGTAAGCCTCTCCTCGTACCTGAAACATTTAGCATGAGTCATTCAAATAAAACACAAATGAACCTGCAGCCACGGTGTAAAGCTTTGTTTATTCTCGCGCTTGGTGCCGTAGCAAGCTCAGAGCATGAATGGAGGCATTATACTATATATATATATAACTGTGAGGAATAAAAAAACAACGAGTAGGTGTAACCAGCAAAACCAACCTCCACAATGCAGAGGAGGGATTGTAATGATATGTAAACTCATATCTCATATTCATGGAATACTTTATTGCCTTTGTACAAGCCCTGTAAAGAAACAAGTCAAGTATTAAATGCAGTATAAAGAAAAGAAGGTCCTGTAAACAATTTGATTTGGCTGCAAAAAAATATTTACTCAAATGAATATTTTTCAGACCTCCTGTTTCTAAAGCATCTCCAAACAAATTGGCCTTCTTTATATAATCCCTAGACATGAAAGAGACGTAATCATAAGATAAAGAAATTCACAGGCGCATGACCACCGCCGGCCGTGAATACATCATTTTCTGACAAACAAACGCAGGACATTGTGTGTGTGTGTAACCAAGTAACCTTGACCTTTTTAACCCTACTTTTGTTACGGAACTTATTTTCTTATTCAACATATCAAATATATCTATTTTACCCCAAACAAAACCAATCTTTTCCTAAAGCTACCCTTTGCAATAACCTCTTAGTGTTGATAACAGGATAACTCACACAGGTTTTTCTGATGGTTTTCTACCATATGTTTGATATATAAAGATGCACTGGAGCACTTTAAATAATATCTGCAGGTGGTGAAGGATTCCAGTGTTTATTTCAAGACTTTTGACTGATCCTCCAATAAAGTATATGCATGTGTTGCCAATTTAAAAAATAAATTTGACAGGAGGACATGTTGAAATTGACAATTAATTCTGTGTCTGTCTCTGGAATCAAGTGATCTCACAAGAACACATTGGTTCTCTCTACAAACTTCTCCTGCTCCTCCTATCCCAAAGCAAGACGAGGCTAATCCAGACAGTATTTATAAAGTCACAAAATCACAGCCAACATAATGACCATTTACAACAAAAATGAGGGAAGAAATCCTAAAATCCCATCCGGCTGCTCTTTCCAGCCATCCATCTTCTATTTCATGCTTCAGTATTGTCTCACTTGTGTTCTTTTGTTTCAGAGAAAACTAGGCTAATCTCTTGACTCTGTGGGCTTGGGCAATTAGCCACCAGCCCCATAGTCATCCAAGGCGGCTGTCACACACCGTGTGTTTGTTTGTGGACTGACGTTACACATGTGTGCGGTGCGGCTTCTTGGGATGCCCTTACGACACCACACGCGCACGTTTGTCTGAAAGGTTGTTGTTTTTCTACACTCAGTGGTAGAGCACGGTCGTCCGTCAATCAGACGGTCGGCGGTTTGATCTCCGGCTCCGCTAGTCCATGTCGATGTGTCCTTGGGCTAGACACTTAACCCCATAGTGCTGTACCACCGGTGAATGTATGGGTATGAATGGTTAGATAGCCCTGATGGGCAGGTGGCACCTTGCATTGTAGTCAGTGTATGAATGGGTGAATGATGACATTGTAGTGTTAAAGCGCTTTGAGTGGTCGGAAGACAAGCAAAGCGCTTTACAAGTTCGTTAACCATTTACCATTACTCCAAATGGCAAACCAAGACCTTTTAATTGTAGCATGTAGCTTTATAGTTCTAGCCTTGTAATAGTCTGTGGGCCCAACGTTCAGGCTTTGTTCATTGTCACAGAAAGTGTTAATAACTGTTCAGTTAGTTCGTCTTAAGGCCCATTCACAGTGCCCCTGTGGGGATGGTTGTAATGAAGCGTTTGGAGATTACTGCTGGATAAAATCCTTGAAAATACAAAACTTGGAATTAATTCCAATTTCCACTTTAGTTGTAGGAGATTGATGGTTTATGGAATCGTCACGAAAAAAGGTCGGAAAAAACGTATGCTGACTGCAGATAACTGGTGGTAAAGCGAACAGGAAGTGAAGTTCTTCATCATTATTAGTTTAGCAGATAAAGTAGACTTTAAACAGTCAGTCCACCACTTGTCTTCCTGTCAGTTCGTTCCCACTTTAACCAGCAGTCCACAAGCTTATTCTGACAGCCAGCCTGCCTGCTTCAATTATTATTATTTTTTGTGTTGCAATAGGATAGTGGCAGGAAATGGTGCACCATTAAACATCCATTAAATGCAGAGTATCAAAATAGCAGCGTGTCTCTTATAATCACAAGAGAAATGTCGTGTTTTGGCAGCCGCTGCGAATGTTTGAGCTTCCCCCAAAAATACAGAGTCAAATTTGATTTTATCTGCTTGTCACCATGCTAGACAGCCAGCTTTCTTCTGGAATAAATGCATGCGTTTGTTATGCATCGGATGACCTTGATTATCAAAAGAACTATAAAGCCTGACGTTATATGGTGGGTTATACGGGCTGGAATAGAGACAAGCTTTTAAATCTCGACATAAATCAGGCAGGAGAAGGCCGTTTGGCTTAATTTCCCATCCTCTGTGTTGTCGCACCGCAACGCACTGCTCATTATTCAGGCTAATTCCTTGAAGGATTTGGCTTTTTCCAAGGCATTTAAAAAATCACATCAGCCGTCAGATACATAATTTGCTTTCTTGCAAAATCCCTCTGAGAGACTCACACATCTGAGTGTTTCACCGCGGGGCCTGCTGCGCATTCCCTTGTTTGAAGCAGTCCTCACATGACGGACGACAGGGATCAGCATCAGTTTGACAGGTGAAACGGCACAGAACAGGCAGGTGGAGGTGCAGTATTAGAAGACTATACACGTTCATTTTACCTTTAAGTCTGCCATGAAACTATTTTAAATTATCGTTTGTTTCATTTTGCAACAACTTACAAGACGTTCTGCTGCCATTTCTACATTTGTTTGTACTAGCTGTTTCTGTCACTTCTCCTTCAGGGGATCCATTCACGGACAAAGATGTCACACTTTTAATTAGGAACATCCCGTCAAGGGCTTTGACTGTCTCGACAAGATTTCATCTTCGCTAAACCCAGTTTGCGCTTAAAATAAGCATTATGTTCACGCGAAAGACACATATGCTTTCCCCATCTGTGCCCAAGAATTAGGATAATTAAAGTCAAAGCACGCTGACATACACTTTACAGGTGTTTTTTCAATTGCCAAGACACAGAAACTGATACTTGTGGCGTGATTATTGACAGCACTAACTCATGTAGGGTCATCTATTGACCAGGTATGCTGAACCATAACTTTGAAATTCAAAAATTGTCTGCAGATAACTAAACACGGTTATCTGCATTCAACACATGATCCAAAACTAAAAGCCTTGCTAAACACGGCCACACTCAATTATCAATCACCTGTACCCAGAATGCACCTGTGCGAACACCTGTAACCAATTAGCTAACTTAGAAATCAGAGCTTAAATACTATAAATAGGATCAGGTTTGTTCTTTGGTGTGCACAACAATAGAGGTCAATTGTGAGAGTAAGATGACTGTGAAGCATTTAAATCACAGTACAATTCATCTTAATAATAATAATAATCTTAAATCAAAGTAGCCTAGTTGTGCTTGATACAGTTATGAGAACATGAGGATTGAGTATGAACTAATTGCATATATATATATATACATACATACACACACACACACACACACACACCAAAATGTCTTGACAGTCTTAAGACGAGACACTAGCACTGGTCTATTTCGAGACTATATGGCTATTTTGGTTCCGTAACACCTCCTCTTTCTGACAATTAATATAAACTATGTTAATTAGAATGACATAATTAGGATATGGCTTGTGTCAGATCCCTCCACCACACACTGCTTTCCTTGGGTGCATAGTGTACTTTAGTTCTATGTGATTCCAAAAGATGTGACTAAGCTGAAATGTTGTATTATGGAGGTACCAAAGAGTATTTATTTTCTTGTTTTTGTCTGCAATTGTAACGACGCTTTCCATATTGCTGACTTTTCAATCAACAAAGCCACGCTGTGTTGCCTGCCTACGCTCAATGCCAAGTCCCCAGTATTATGAAATTGCCACTCAGTGGTTATAGCTTTGAATTTCCGTTCTACAATTTAGCGCTTTCATTAAAATGCTTGGGCTCTTCAGTGAGGCATATAATAGGTGTAGTAGTTCTGTGAATTTCTATATCGGAGCATTTTGATGAAAATAGACTGGAACATGGCGAGCTAAAACAAGGAAATGTTTTCATTAGTGCACCTTGTGCCGGCTGTACACTGAAAGGCATCTGTTTGATAGTCTACCCAAAGCAAAGTTTGCTCTGGGGACCGTGAGCTGCTGGGCCTCGATGGTGCCATTGGTTTACAATGCTTTGCCTCGTGATTAAATGCCGACGGTCCCGTCTTTTGCGTCACATTCGCCATTTAAAGTTCTATTCATCACTGTCAGAATGACTTCAGCTCACTGTCCTAATAACTGCAATTGTATTTGCCATCACCGGACCCATCGGTTTCTCCGAGCTGTAGAAGAAGACGTATGCATCTGTCGGCTGACGACATGGTCTCATTATTAAATGCCTATGGATTTATGACGGAGTCAATATGGTTGTAAAAGGAGTTCAAAGCAATGCTCTCACTGAGCTGAATCACTGACTCTGTTGGATGTAATCCTGCTGTTCCAGAATTTATTTGGCCATAAAATCATGGAAGTACACTATATATCTGCATTGGCTCTGGAAAATGCACAATAAGCTTATTTCCAATAGTCTAAACTTACATGGCAAATGAAATCTAAGAGTTTGCAGAGCCAAAAAGACAACCCACATCTTCAAAATACAAGACTCAAATCATTGGATTTCCGACACGCCTAGTAGAGCAATATACATATGGCAGAATAAGTCTCACATGTCTAGTGAACCTTTTAACAGCACTGCACTGCGCTAATCTGTGTCTTACTTTGATGGGGTGCTCCATCAACACACACCCTTCTGCCGAAGTTGGAATGGCTTTGGTTCTAAACCCATGAGTCCCAATCGGGATTCAGCAACATTTAAATCAATATGTCACGATAGCTCATGTTGCCACGCCCATGTCTTCCAGATGAAGCTGAGTTCAAGGCTTACAGTGCTTTACTTTGAAACAATATGATTTTGGGATGCTGTTTTTCAAAACTTTAACATTGATTTTTGCACAGTTACATGATCTCACTGAAATACAACAAAACTAATATTCGGTTTAGCCAACCAAACCAAGTTAGGTTTATACTACGTCACTAGCTCTAAGCGTTGTATATTCTTGTGGATGCATTTAATTCGTGTCCAACATGATAAAGGTGTCACAGCTCTGCCACTTCCATCCTGTCACTCACCTAATCAGCTCATTCGGTGCACCTGTTAGTCCCACCCAGCTCATCTCCTCAATCACCCTCACCTGCTCACTCTGCTTCAAGCCACTATATAGATCCCTGCCTCACACACACTTTGCCAGATCATTGCCATGTCAACCTGCCCGTTTGGCGTGTCCTGTTCCCGGTTTCCCAGTCTGCCTCGTCCTGCCGTATTTCCCCCCTTGACTTTTCATTTGCATTGTTTCCATGCTGCCAACGCATCAATGTAACACCTTGTGTGCCACCACAGTCTGATAAGTGTCACAGATTAAAAACCCACAGCATGAAGGCCCCTGTAAATGAGTTTACTCCATTCATGAAAATGAATATTCTCCATCTCTGACAGTCCAGTGTGTGGGGATTTCCCCATCTGTACTTGTATCAAATGTGACGTGGAAGTCTTAACCCTACAGAAGCTACATTTAGTAGGAATACAAAAGAAAAGTCTTGGAGGATTATTTCAAAAAGCTGAGACTATTCAATTCAACGGGCTCTGGTTTCAACTCTTGTAATATTACAAAATAAAGTCCGCAGACATCCACACAGAAACCGCGAGTTGTCTACCCTGAGATCTACAAAAAAGAAAAGCCTGTCGTGCTTCTTCGTCTTTACAGGCAAAAACACGACTAAGAGTGTAGCACCAGAAGCACGGGTCTATCTTTGGGTCTCCATCTGGGGGCGCTTAAGCAATTTACATGGTGAACTAGTAAGTAACACTTTGGAAGCATCTGACGGGGGAAATAATGGAATATTCTACTGCAGATCGTGGAGGCTATAGAAAGCGCACGCGGACAGATCTAAGTATAGTCATCAGACTGAGGCGTTAATGGAAATCCTACATGTAGTGGAACCATTTGCACACTGTGTGTGTGTGTGTGTGTCAGATAATGCCATTGCACAGCATGCTGTAGAAGTCGTTATACTGCATATTCAATGTTTCCGACAAGTTTCTTTCAAAAGAGACTGAATAAATATGGACACCAGCAGAGAGACGAGTGCATAAAACTTTCATTAAAAAGTACAGGGAGTTATTGCTGAAGTTCTCAGAAGATAAAGTGTGTTGTTGTTGTTGTTGTTGTTGAATCCCATTTTAAAGGGATGCTGGGTTTTGAATGTCGACAACACTCACCTTGTGTAGGCATGGAGCCTTTGAACTGACAAGAGGTAGTGTGTGTGTGCATAACATAATACCAGGGAAAGGAGGTAACTTTCCATTGAACTACTTATCTATATACTGGAGGAAGGAAAATGTGGTAATGGCACAAAGGATCATTCGATTTAGGCTATATGGGGGTGCTGGATGTCAGATCTTACTGGGTTCTCTCAATAAATCATGATGCATTTAAACTACAATAGTACATATTTTTATGTGATAACTTGGTTTGTTGATCAGTTTACGCCAAAATACGTTTTTTGTAGGTTTTGGTGTTTCAAATCAGGGCTTCAAAAAGTGTGTAGCTTGCTCCTTGATGGAGGGTGAGAGCTGTAGTTGGCTTGGATTCAGAACAGCGAACCAGTTTCACTGAAAATAAAATAACTAAAATGTACAAACAAACTTTTCAAACCAATTCAGCTGCCTAATCGACTTCTCCACCGTGCCTCTGCACACTCAGCATGTTTCCAAACGCTCCCAAAACCTGCACTGAAATTTTCTGCGAGACACTGCTTCCAATTGTCGCTAACGTGGGGAAACTGGGTCGCCATGAAATCTACTCCTGCATTGGCACTCGAGATGATTTCAGTTCACTTTCTTAGGGCTAGTCCACACTACTCCAGTTTTACTCCATCTTTGCTACGTTTACACTGAGCAGCCACACTAAGCCGGAGTTTTGGAGCACCCTAAACGGAGGAACCTGAAAACTCCGAGGTTGGAGGTATTTGAAAACTCTGGGGTTTTGGTTGAGTGTAGACGTCGGATACGGATGTCTGTTAGAAAAAATGAGCCCACACCCGTGCTCGCTACTGGATTGGTTACTACCAGCCATGACGTCTCAGTCCTTGATTCGTCTCACTCACTATCACGTGACCCATACCCGGAAGAAAACAAACAGCCGGGCGACCAGCAGCGATTCATTTCAACATGGATAACGAATGGCAAGCCTTGCTTGCTGTGTTGTCTGTACTAGCAGCTATTGTTAAATTCGTCATTTTACAATGCTGCTAATGCCTACAGGCGGAGGAGGCGAGCTATACTTCGAGTGATGAGCGACAATTCCCGAGTCCAGAGCTATCAGCCGTACATGGAGCGGCGGTTTTGGGTGAGACCAGGAAGAACGAGCGCCTGGTGGAATAATTTCATCAGTGAAGTTATGATTCCCGAAGAATGGCGAGAAAACTTCCGAATGTCCAGATCGGCATTGATCAACCTTAGCGAAATGTTACGTCCGCATGTGGAGGGAGCAACAACCACGATGAGGGCGCCCGTGGATGTACTTACAAAGGAAGCGTGCACGTTGTATTACCTGAGTGACGAGGGCAGACTCCGGAAAACCGCTAAAGCATTTGGACTATCTCGACAAGTTGTTTGTCATCATCCGACGCGTCTGTAGGGCCATCACCGTCTTCCTGGGACCCAAGTACATCCAGAAGCAGAGTACCGAGCCCGAAGTTAGGGACCTTGTGGTCAACTTCTTCCAAACACACGGTATGCCACAATGCTTGGGGGCCATTGACTGTACACATATCGAAGTGAAACAACCACGTGCCAACTCTACAGACTAAATCAACAGAAAGGGGAAACATTCTTTGAATGTACAGGCCGTGTGTGACTACAAATACTGTTTCATGGACATTGGTGTGAAATGACCGGGAAGTGTTCAGGACGCGCGTATATTTGCCAACTCGAAATTTAGTTGTGACCTAAAAGATGGAGTGATTCCCCCATGTCCTAAAGAATTGATGGACGAAGATGCTGTCCCTGGTTTCCTGCTGGGTGACCCAGCTTATCCCCTGATGCCTTATCTCATGAAGGAATACCCCAATGGCGGAGCTACGCCGCAGGAGCAGTATTATAGACTATCACTTTGCAAGGCACGCATGGTGATTGAATGTTCATTCGGATGTTTGAAGGCAAGATTTGCAGCTTTAAGGAGGGCAATGGACATAAACATGGCTGACCTTCCCTTTGTCATCTATGCTTGTTTTGTGCTCCACAACTATTGTGAGGTTCACAAAGAAACTGTTAGCGAACAATGCATAAATGCTGCTCAGCAGTACGAGAGGTACTTCCAGCCACCGAGCAGAGCCACGAGGGCAGACCACAACGAAACCAAGGGGAAGCGCGTTAGACTTGTGCTAACCACATTTCTTGACCCATAACATTGTAAAACTTGGATTTGCTTGTTATGAATGCTTTTTTTGTAGCCTAAGTTTCATCTCTGTCCTGAGTCTGATGTGCAAAAGAGGGGCCTGCAGAGTACAGTGATGCAGCACAAACCCTGATTATCTGCTGCAACCTGGCTGAACCTCATATTACACCATGAAAGTGCATCAGTCTTTTTTTTGTTTACTTTACCTTAACGTATGATCAGAGAACATGCACCATGTTTGATAAACAGGTGGGCAAACCTTGCAAAAAAAATTAAGTAGAAAACACAAATGCTTAAAAGTGCAACTAAGTAAACAAAGTTCAGAGCTGGGTGTAGTCAGTGTGCATCTCCGTTGTGCTGGAGATGCACAGGTGAGTGGAAGTGTGGGTGTTCTTGGTGTCTGGTGCAATGCCTGTGGGGTCATAGGCCGTGACCCCACGATGTGCCGCATCATGACCTCGATGTTGTTGTTGTTGTTGAGGCGGTCCATGGAGCGCTCCATGGAGGATGACCACCGGCCCATTAGCTGCAAACACTCGGCGTCTGTTGCGTCCACATGATGAAGGAGCTGCCTCTTGGTCTCCAGATCCTCCTGTGCCACTGACTCCATGGAGAGTTGCCGCTTCAACTTTTCCCTCCTGTGGCCACCGAGGGATGCATCCAGGCTCTGGCGGCGACTTGCCACAGTCTCCGCAGAGGTCACACTGCCTGTCCCTCTGTCGTCACCCGACACAGAAGGTGACCCACAGTCAGAGGTGCTGCCGTTGGCTCCCAGGGCCTCCACTGCCATTTCTGTGGTTTCTATCCTATGCCTAATGGCAGTGGTAGCTGGAGAGCCCCCCCAAATAGACTGGCAGAGCTCAAAATAGAGCAAAACCACTCTTCCGTGTCCTTTTTTTGCCTAAGTCCATCGCTTGTCTGTAGCGAACTCTTATGGCCTTCACCTTTTGTTGTTGACTGAACTGCGAACACAAAACAGAGACATTGTTAGATCTGTTGTGTAAGGCATCAAATGTGAAGTAGGAGTATCAAGTAGCACAAAATACATATACACAAACAAAATGGTGAAATAGCAGTACCTCAATACTGTAATTAAGTACAGTACCTGATTAAATGTAGTTTACTCGACTTTGGTTACCGTACTTTCCGGACTACAGAGCGCACCGGTATGTACGTCGCACCAGCTGATTTTTAGGGAAAAAAAGAATTTGTCCACAGATTAGCCGCACTAGTCTATAAGCCGCAGTTGTCGCCGCAGTTGTCCCCGCTGAACAGCAAGATGCTTTTAACAGTACTAAAGTTGTCTTCTTCTCTGAACATCATAACATGTCTAAGCTAATTTTAACATGACGGCTGGCTCATAGCGAGTCCGACATGAAGTGGTGTGTTCAAGGACCGAAATGCAGGACAGGACAGCATCAGGACAGCAGAGTTGGATTGCAAACCAAGATGGTTTATTTATCTCACTCAAAAACACACACAAAAACACGCAGGATCGCTATTGATCGCCCTCCTGTGAAGTCCTCTTCTTCAGTGTCGGAATCAAACGGCCTCAGAATTGCTTCGTTCGTGCTTGCAGTCTGTGTTTCGTCTGCACCATCAGTGTCACTTTGCTCTGTCTGCCAGTGGATCCTAACAGCTCGGATCAAAACAGCTATTAACAGTGTGAAAGAATCTACCATAAGCAACGGGTTCCGAAAGGCTGGGATACCACGAGATTAAGGACAATGTTTAGAAAAGTGTTTGAAAGCATTTGTCACGGAGAAAAATACCGGAAATAGTCCAGACATATTAAAAAAAAAAGTCCGCGCAACATCATCATACCAGCCATTGTAAACCAGGCCAGGCGGATCGCGTTTAACTTAAAAGCAGCATCATACGCATTTCTTCGTGTACCGGTTTTCTCCATGGCGAGGTGCTTGCAATGAATGAAACTCACAGTGGCTGGACACGCTTTTATCCGTCTGGGGTCGAATCACGAGCATGCATTCATCCGCCCAGTGCGAATACAGGTGTGTTATGTATTCATCCACCATATGCTCCGCGATCATAGTTCGTCGATTGTTGGCCACAATTGTGGCAAATCTTCTAGATATCTTCCAGATATGATCTTAGTTCATGTATAATTGTGTTTACAATGGCTGGTATGATGATGTTGCGCAGACCTTTTTTTCTGACTTTTATTTTAATATGTCTGGACTATTTCCGGTATTTTTATCCGTGACAAATGCTTTCAAACTCTTTTCTAAACATTGTCCTAACTGCACCCCCCCCCACAGCATGCGAGTAATACGTGTGTTTTTATAGTCTGCTTTATCTCAGCAATTCGTTGTTACGGTATTCAGCCATGAAGTGGTGAGTTCAAGGACCCAGACTCAGACTCAGGACAGCCGCGTTATGATGATTTTATTTCTTGCACACAAACAGGCATTACGCTGTCCCCTTAATCTTCTAGTATCCCCCCCTTTCGGAACTCGTTGCTGATGGTCGATTCTTTCACACTGTTAATAGCTGTTAGGATCCGAGCTGTTAGGATCAACTGGCAGAGTTGAGAAAAAGTTGCCCTTCACATGCAGCGTGTCTACGTAGCTAGCTCTGAGTAGCATTTACGGCTACCCGTAACTGGCTTGGTGTGTTCAAAGACCCAAAATCAGACTCAGGACAGCAGAGTTGTATTGCATACCAAGATGATTAATTTCTGTCACTCAAAAACACCCACACAAAAAAACTCTTGAACAAGTAAAAAAGTGTAGTGCTAGTAAATGTTGTGTTAGACCAGAACCGGAAGTTGCGGTTGTTGTTGTGGCCGAGAAAAGCTACGGAAAAAGCCACAGATAAGTCGCACGGGTGTATACGCCGCAGTCTCAAAGCGTGGGGGAAAAAGTAGCGGCTTATAGCCCGGAAAGTACGGTACTTAACATGGCCATGAATGAAGCATTACAAAGTTTTGGGTGGCTATCCGGATCGTACCAGTTTCATCTTCGCTCTTCACACCCCATTATCCCCCCCCAGGAACAAAGGTTGTTTGTGCAAAATGATTTGTGTAATGATGCACAAAGAAGGTAAAAGACACGAAACTGAACCAAAGAAAAACAGTCATGCTTCCTTTTTAAAAACAGGCTCATGCTTTATTACTTTAGAACTTCAAGCCAACACACTCTTTAGTTGGGACACTCCATACCTTTGGTAAGTTCTTCTTTGTTGTGTGGGAAGTCTTTTCCCACGTGCATGGTGTCCGCCGGCGTCGGATAATTATCACGGAAGCGGGCAAAATATGTCGCCATACTTGGTACGTATCGACTCCCAGTCCGTGTTTTGCACCGCGTTCTCCACCTTATACTCTCGTGTTACATGAAGGAGCAGTTGGACCTCATCGTCTGTCCAGGCAAAAAAGTCTCGTGCTCCTCTTGTCGACATTGTCTTTCCTCTAACAACTTTCTGCAACTAAACATGCAACTAAACCCACTGCAGTGTGTGGATCATCTTCTTCCTGTTTACACCGGCATGCGCATGCCCAGTGTACGTTGATGTTCACGTGATATCCGGTTTCGAAGATCGCCGGGTGGATGCAAAGACATCATTTTAGCATGGATAACGGATCGCGTTGCGTACTAGCTGCTGTTGTGTCGTAAAAAGTCTGCATTTCTGTGGAGGAAGCAGCTGTTATTGGAGTAATTAGCGAGTAGCGTGACCAGAGGCGTCATCCACCCCCATGGAGCGGCTGTCTGAAGCTACAGTTAGCAATAAATGCTACGACTGACAAACGGACAACACAGAGGAAGCGAGTGATCGACGTGTGTTGACCACATTTATGGACCCATGATCTAGTAAACGTTTACGTGTAAGTGTTGATTTTAAAGTAAAGTTGATGTGAGAGAGAGATAGACCTGCAGCACTGTAACTACGTCTGAAAAATAAAACTTTCCACGAACTGAGTCTGTTTGAGTTTATAGAGGAAGATTTTAGAGGAAGATCTTAAGTATCAAATACAACCTTTCATTATTAAAGACTACTTTATTACTCGTCTTTTATTTAACTAAGCAAGCAATCCACTTCCTGTTTACACCGTCACGCGCATGCCCAGTGTACGTTAATGGTCACATGCTGTCCGCCTTCGAAGGCTGCCGTGTGAATCCAGATCAACTTGAGAATAATGCTGAAACTCCCGTGTGGACGGAGATAGTTTCTATTTGACAACTCTGCATCCAACTAGACACGGAGTAGTGAGGACATGGCATAAAAGGAAGTCTATTGTTTGTGGTTGGAATGTTTTCATTTTCTTGAACAAAAGGCCGACTTCACCTCAGACGACTGCAGTAACGTATGTTCTCCGCAATCGTCGTATGTTGGTTCAGATCACTTCTCCCTCTAACTGTCATTGACAACCATAACCACGCGGTGTTTAAGGTTAATTGATGTCTTCATGCGGAAGCTGAAGTGTGCTGGGTGATAATTGACGGACTGAGCGATTGTTACTGGTGTGTGTGTGTGTGTGTGTGTGTGTGTGTGTGATGTATTAATTGATTTGTTACAGTAACTCTAAAGGAGGCTTGAGTGATTCAGCAGCATTCAGAGGGATATTAATGAGATTAGTAGTGACGATGTGTAGTACACACACACGCGTGTACTCATTGCTCAGTTGTGTGTGTAAACGGCTTATTTTAAATTATAAGTTAATTAGAAAAAAAGTCAAATATATAAATTTATTATTGTAATATTTGGAAAGGTATATCAATATTTGCACGAACAGTGCAAAATGACTTTAAAAACACAAGGGCCTAATGAGATATTATTGTCAACACTTCCTGTTTTCAGGTAACTGTTGGAACATTAGTGCAGGGGTGTTCAATTATAATTCAACAAGGTCCATTTAGAGAAAACGTCCTCATTCAAAGGTCTGGAACATCACAATCATTTCTAACTTGTGTTATGATTTAGTTCCATAGCATACATACATATACTGACAGGAAGCAGCACGTGAAGCTGGGAAAATGAGTCTCAGCCTCCCGGACCATCAGCACCGGTCCCCCCCCCCCCCCCCCCCCCCAAAGCTGCATTCTTTCTGCCGTCCCTCCAGGACTTGTTTGCTTCCAGGACCCTGAAGCGAGCAAGAGAGTGTAGCTGACCCCTCTCACCCTGGACATAAACTGTTCGTGGCCCTTCCATCTGGCAGGAGGCTGCGGTCCATCAGGACCAAGACCTCACACCAAAAGAACAGTTTCTTCCCATCGGCAGTCGGGTTCATCAACAAAGCCTGGGAACCCCACTGACTCCGTCATCCCCAGGACAATATCCTACCGGTCACCCTGCACATCCATTCATCCGTTTCTTTGTTTAAACACACAACACTTTTACACTCCACTTCAACATGCTTGTTTGTAATACTGTTAACTGTTAGTTTGTGCACTTTATTTTATATTTTTTATTCTTTAATATTTTACTGTAATTTGTAATGTTGTTTCTTGCACTGTGTTGATTGTTGTTGATTGTTAAATGTTATGCACCACCCGCCATGACAAATTCCTTGTATGTGGAACATACCTTGGCAAATCTTAGTAAACAACTGATTGTCAAATCAAATAGAGTTTAATTGAATAATATCTCAAATGGTAATATCTCAGATTTCAAATGGAACTGGATGAGTTATAAATAATACATACTCTAACAATAAATAATTCTTGTTTAAAGTTAAATGGGCTGCATTTAAGAATAAATTACAGAACAAAGCTTTTGAAAAATATGCATTTCAAAATAATGTACTTCATTTTAGAAAAATGTATTTTACTGAATTGCCCTACAGCTATAAATTCAGGTGTAAAGTGATGCAACCCCCCCAAAAAACATATTTTTCTCAACTTCTAATAAGAGAAATTTGGTGTGCAGGGACTTTATCTGTGCTTATTAAACCACTTGTTTCAGCTCTATTGCTCTCTGTTAACGTCATTGTTGGGCAGTAAATTACTGTTATGATTCTGATCATATTGGGCTCTTGGATTGTTATCCGACTTTATTTCAGATGTGAGTGGGTAAGTTTACTCAAAAGAGTTACGCTTTGACTCGTAATGTAAATCGTAAATCTCACTTGAGTCGGGAAACTTGTCGGAATACCCATATTTGATTGTGCTGAGTATAGTGATGGCGAAATGAAGCTTCATGAAGCATTGAAGCTTTCCATCCAATTGGTTCACTCATGGGCCGAAGCTTAATTTGCTCTACTGTGCCATCAAGTGGACAATAAATGTCAAACAGGCGAGTGATTAAAAGGGAAAGTGGAAACAAATTGGGGAGAGGGTTGTGATGGGGCGGCCGTGGCTCACTGGGTAGAGAGGGTCATTCGACAACCGCAAGGTCGGCGGTTCGATCCTTGGCTGCTATGTGTCCTGTGCCGAAGTGTCCCTGAGCAAGACACTGAACACCTAACTGCTCCCCGGGCGCTTCTCAGCTGCCCACTGCTCCCAATAAGCTAGGGATGGGTTAAATGCAGGACAAATTTCGTACATGTGTAAATGTATATGACAATAAACTTAAAACTTAACTTAATGTGCTTGTGTTACTTGGTTTGTGACTGTGCATATTTTACTAGGGACATGTAACTCGTAAAATACGGACATTTTATTAATTTTTATTTAAAAATAACTTTTCCACAGTGCTGGGCTTGAGGCGGTTTCTTTTTTTTTTTGATTATTTTGCCTGCTTTAGAAAACACCCTTTCACAGGGCACAGCTGAAGCTGGGGCACAGAGAAAAGCAACAGCAAGTTTAAACAAGTTGGGATACACACTTGTGTGTCCTTCCCAATACTCCAGGGGGTTCTCCAATCGTCCAATGTTTGGTTCACCCAGGTACCTTTGGACCTCCACTGTTGCGTCATTTTGGGTCCTCGTCTGCAGGACTGTGATGTCCAAACGATGCCACAGTTTGCCACCTAAAACAGGCTGTCAGTGACAAAATACAATTAGAATGTATCCATTACCTTGAGTCACAGGCTGAGAAGCTTCTGATATGTGGTTGTGAGGAGGAAGACGACGATGCGCTGTTTCGTACAACAGCAGCACATCCAGAAGTGAGCCTCTTCTCGGCATCTGTTGCTTTATTGGGGCTAAAGAAGCCTATCTTTTTAAACCTTGGATCGAGCAGTGTCGCCAGTGCTGCTCATCGATTGCAATGTGTATATCTTCTCCTTCAACTGTCTCCTCACACTGTCAGCCATTGCTTTGCTCTCTGGAGTTTGGACAATTCCCATTTCCTCCTCTAGTGTGTGGTGTAGCATTGATAAAAGGGGAATGACTTTTGATCCAGACACTGTTTTCTCCTCTTGACAGCTCAACTGTGGCATCATTAAATGGGGGACAGCACTTTCAGACACTCTGCGATCGTTTCAAACTGTTGTGACGAGAGTGGGGCCACGTCAGTGCGTAGGCCTGCCAAAGTTGCTCCTACTGGTTCCCTGAGATCATAAACACGTTGGAGCATATGCTATGCCTGTATCCACCTCTTGAATTAGCTTCAGTGCCGGCCGGCCCATTTGCTCATGTCAGCCTCTCCTATAAAATGAGCCGACAAAGTCATTAATTCAAGTGTCACTGCAGCAGCAACTTAAACAAAACGGCATCATTTAGAATATTGCAATGAAATAAAGGAATTCACCTTTGTAGCGGTGCTGCTCTTGAAAAAGCCCACTATCTTCCTAGAGTTCCTAGTATCTTCCACAATGTTTTGGGTAAGAGCCATTTTGTTGAGCAAATTTAAGTATGCGCCACACAATTTGCATGACACAAACTAAGCTCCCTGGCACAAGCACCCATATCTGCTGCGCCGTCAGTCACAAGGCAAGTAACTTTGTGTGTAATACCCCACTCAGACATAAGTGCTGCGTTCACTGTTGCCAAATATTCAGCAGTATGTGCCTCGGGGACATGCAGCACCCCTAAAATGACAGAATGCAGAGGTGCTTGCATCTATAAAATGGCATGTCACAGCTAGATATGCATCAGTGTTGATGGAGATCCACATATCTGATGTTAGACTAACTGCAGATGCCTTCAACACACTGGCTTCTCCTTTGATTCCTTGTATCTGTCCTCCACCATAGCTTTCAAAGCCTAAAGGAAAGAAGAGGACACTCTTGGAATGGCAATTATTGGGAAATGGGGAAAAATGCTTTGTGTTCACATAATGCACCTGCCTTGTGGGGAGAACATAGGTAGGGTTGAAAGCTATAACAAGCTTTCGGAACACTTTGTCATCCTCAATCACCATATTGACCAAGGCCTCATCCACGTCATTCTTCTCTCCTGATGACAAAGAAAATACAGTATTCAATTACAGACGTCATTAATTACTCATTTAAAATACAAATGAATGTTGTCTAATACAAACGTACCATGTCATTTTATGTTTGTATGCTGTCTTATCATTGCATTCTAAAATGGCTTACCTGACCTTGGTCCACCTTGGTTGGTCTCCTTGTTTTCATGCAGGGCTCTATAATGCCTCAGCATAGATGAGGTGTTGTATCCAAGTTCTCTTGAACACAATAGACACTTCACCTTTTAAAATACCAGAAATTAGAACAAGGGATACACTGTCACATTTATTTACAGTATATTACGCTCGTTATTATTACTATGGGCATACCTTATTATGAGAGATCAGCTCAAAATGTTCCCAGACAGGGGAAAATCCCCTCTTTCTTGCTGGCAAAGGAAAGACTACCAACATACCGACCTCATTTAACCCCCTGGACCAGACCTGCATACACCCAGAGTCCTACCATGTGGCACAGAGGTTTCTATCCCTCGTGAGTGGGAGTGCAGACCATATCGGGAGTCCAGGCCTGCAACGGTGCGTGGACAGCAAGGTTAGGACCAGCAGTGTCGAGGAACTGGCCAAGACATTGGACACCGCACCTGAGACCCTCAAACTCATCAGAGACGGCCTCAGAATTCTGTCTGTAAGGCTGAGCTGAATAAGACTTTAAAGTCCCAGTGAAACAAGTTACAGCAGTTTCAAGAGGGATTTAAATCAATAATAATAGGTCGCATTTGATTGGCCAGCTACAAAGTGGGCGATGTCCCTTTTTTAAAATTGCTGATTGATTGATGGATGGCTGTTGATATTATTGGTTTCAATTGGTTGGTACTAGCTTAGGTAAGCATATTTACTTTTTTGTTCCACAGGAAGAAAATATTTTAAATATAAAATACAAAGAATTCAATTTGTCATTTTGTGTTTTTAAATGTTGTTAAATAGGTGGAAAATAAGACCAGGAATGTGCTCTGAATTGATATAAAAGCCATTTTCATTTGAACGTTAAAAGTTCAGATGACATTCAAGCAACATTTTCTGATGTTGTAGAGCCAAATGATGGCAGTGTAAGTTACTTTAACCCGTGCTTTTTACACCATAATATCAGACTAGGGTACATAAATACAGGACGTACTTTTATTTGTTTTCCCGCCTGTTGACAGTTAACTAACAAATGAGACAAAAGCCTCTAGTTTTATGTTTCTTCCATCTGCCATCCCCGAGCAGGTAAACACTAACACTACAAAACACAATAAACAGGCACAGTTAGCTAACACCCTGGCATTGTGTTTTTGACTCTGGTGAAGTGGGGGTGATGTTATCGTCCATCTGTTCATCAACTGATACTGCATTTTCTTATCCTGCAGGTATATTGACAGCAGCTGTCAGCTGTGGGGCTGACGAGATTATTTGGTTTGAGTACGAATTTTTTTTTATGTTTTGAGCCTGGGGATGAATGCATGCCTACACAGCCTGCATAAACCATTCGGCCGGTTCCTGTTCAAAGAAGCTTTGATACTTGACACATCCAGCTGGTCCTTGGTGAATCTCTTTAAACAGATTCTGCATATGTAGTACACATTGTCTCTGAACTCTAGTATCACATCTCAAGTTTCTATTCGGACTAAACCATGAGCAGCGCACAGAAAAATAAACAAAGTCTTGGGCCCAATATCCGCTGGCTACACCCAGACAGAAACCTCCAGGGCCCCGTGCCACGTACGTGTCTAACTGAGTTAGCTGGATACTTTTCAGGATAAGATGATGTAGATCAGGCTTGTCGGTTCCACGAAGCAAGTTTGGCAAAATCACCATGGCAACGCATCCAAAAGCTTGAACCTGCTCCAGCGCAGGCTAAGTGAGGGTAGCTGGATAAGCTGTCACTCCCCCGGAAGAAATGACAGCTCCCTTCCTCAGAGATACATAGATCAAGGAGCGATATTAGTGAGATTAGCGTTTCATAGGGAGAGAGTCCTTCGAGATCGTCAAGATCCGTTGTCTCATCATGATGACTTCCTATATGAGCGCTATCGATTCTGCCGACACGGAATCATATATTTACAAGACCTTCTCAAGCCATACATTGCGAACACCGACTGTCCCACAGACTGTATGCATAGCCTTGCGCTTTTTTGCACAGTGTCGGCGATGCAGAGAACATCGGGAAAGCCACTGCATGCCGTGCTGTTCGTACAGTTACATTGGCGCTGAAGAAACATATGGATGTGTTCATTACATTCCCTGGCCATGTGCGAGTAAATTCAATCAAAGAGGGCTTTTATGGAATTGCAGGTAATAGTTATTCAATATTTCTCCATTTAATGAAAATGCATTCCTATCACTATTCATTACGGCGCTTATCATTATGCAGAGTTTCCCAACGTCATTGGCGCAGTGGACTGCACACAGATCCCCATCAAATCGCCCTCTGGCCCGAACGAGGCAGATTACGTCAATCGAAAAGGCTTTCACAGCATTAATGTGCAAGGCAAGTTTATTTGTATAGCACATTTCAACAACAAGGTAATTCAAAGTGCTTCACATAAAACCATTAAAAGCATCAAAACATAAGACAAAAGAAAAGGAGATTTAAGAACATTCATTCATAAAACCATTAAAAATCGATGTCTCCCAGAGATCATCTACGCTGCACTCAAACCTCTACACTGCCAATTCTGTCAACCCACACACAAACCACCTATGGATCTTTGTTTTCTAGTGTGTGCCTGGCACGAGCTTGGTCCCGAAGGAAATACCGTTATAATTGTGCAGTCTCCACTTGTACTCCTTTCACATCAGCGTATTTAAAAACAATTAAGAACATTCATTAAAACATTAAAAAACAGTGTAAGAAATAAAATGCAGCAGTAAAATGCAGAAATGCAGGAAATTGATTAATATATTAATTGAGTGTGGTTCAATTAAAGGCAGCAGCAAACAGAAAAGTCTTCAATCTTGATTTAAAGGAGCTGAGGGTCTCAGCAGACCTGCAGCTTTCTGGGACTTTGTTCCAGATATGTGGAGCAGAAAAACTGAACGCTGCTTCTCCATGTTTAGTTCTGACTCTGGGAACAGAAAGTAGACCGGTCCCAGACGACCTGAGGGGTCGGGATGGTTCATAAGGTAGCAGCAGATCAGAGATGTATTTTGGCCCTAAACCATTCAGTGCTTTGTAAACCAACAGCAGGATTTTAAAGTCAATTCTTTGTTGGACAGGAAGCCAGTGCAAAGACATTAGAACTGGGGTGATGTGATCCACCCTCCTGGTCTTAGTGAGGACTCGAGCTGCAGCGTTCTGAATCAGCTGCAGCTTTCTGACGGACTTTTTACAGAGACCTGTAAACACACCGTTACAGTAGTCCAGTCTGCTGAAGATAAATGCGTGGACAAGTTTTTCCAAATCCTGTTGAGACATAAGTCCTCTAATCCTTGATATATTCTTCAGGTGATAGTAGGCTGATTTTGTAATTGTCTTGATATGGCTGTTCAGGTTGAGGTCTGAATCCATAACTACACCTAGATTTCTGGCTTGGTTTGTGGGTTTTAACATCAGTGATTGAAGCTGAGCGGTGATTTTCAATTGTTCGTCCTTGGTACAAAAAACAATTACTTCTGTTTTATCTTTGTTTAATTGAAGAAAATTCTGGCACATCCAGTTGTTGATTTGTTCAATGCAGTTACCCAGCCCTTGTATGGGATTATAGTCCCCTGGTGACATAGTTATGTAGATTTGTGTGTCGTCTGCATAATTATGATAACACACTTTGTTGTTTTCCATAATCTGAGCTAGTGGAAGCATGTAGATGTTGAACAGAAGAGGCCCCAGTATTGAACCTTGGGGAACACCACATGTCATTTTTGTCAGCTCTGATGTGTAATCGGCTACAGACACAAAGTATTCTCGGTCCTTCAAGTAGGATTCAAACCAGTTAAGTGCTGTGCCAGAGAGTCCCACCCAGATTTTTAGTCTTTCTAGGAGTATGGCATGGTCGACCGTGTCGAATGCAGCACTGAGATCTAGTAACACTAAGACTGAACTTCTGCCATTGTCTATGTTTAAGTGGATGTCGTTGAAAACCTTAACAAGAGCAGTTTCAGTACTGTGGTGCTGTCGAAAGCCTGACTGGAAAACATCAAAGCAGTTATTTACGGCCA